>PVKP010006781.1:0-80934 GCA_004027715.1 Plecturocebus donacophilus | reverse complement strand
ATTTCGTTAAATCTTCTTTCAAGGTTCTTAGTTTCTTTGCATTGGGTTAGAACATGTTCTTTTAGCTCACAGAAGTTTCTTATTATCCACCTTCTGAAGCCTGATTCTGTGAGTTCATCACACTCATCCTCCGTCAAGCCTTGTTTTCTTGCTGATGAGGAGCTGCGATCCCCTGTAGGAGGAGAGGCATTCTGATTTCGGGTGTTCTCAGCCTTTTTGCACTGGTTTCTTCCCCTTTTTGTGGATTTATCCATCTGTCGTCTTTGTAATTGCCAACTTTCAGATTGGGTCTCTGAGTGGATGTCCGGCTTGTTGGTGATGAAGTTTTTTCTACTTCTTAGTTTTCCTTCGGGGGGCGCCCCTTCCCCACAGAGCTGGGCCTTCCGGGGTTCAGCTGTGCTTGTTCTCGGTCCTCAGCGCTTCCAATTGCTGTTCTCCTTGTGGGGACTGGACCAGCTGAGCCCGACTAAAAGGGCATCCAGTCCCGTACAATCCGCACCGAGAAGCGCCGCGCCGGCCAAAAGAGTCGTGCTGGCGACCCGTGTGGCTCCTTTGCCAGGAATCTCCCAGTCCGTGGGCATCAAAAATTCATCTGCAATTGCAGCATCCACTCACTCTCTGCGCTTTTACTGGGAGCTACAATCCTGAGCTGCTGCTACGCGGCCATCTTGGATCTCTCTCCGTGGTCATGAATTTTTTTAACCTCCCTGCTCCCATGTTCATATGCCCTATACTAAACAAAATCTAGTAATACAAACTAAAACCAAGACAGTTTGAACTGATGTTTTGTAAAATGCAGTAAGACCTTTCTGTTAAAGGTGCTAAGGAAAAAAGCATTCAGCATACATGCTACAGAGCCTCAACACTGAAAAATAAAAATCTTATCGTGGCTACAGATCAAAAATCCATACTGAAAACAGAGATCTGTCATCTAACATGGAACATTTCCAATACATTTTAAGGTATACTGAAAAGGCTACTAGCGAAAAACAGTGGTAACAGTGAGATATCATACTTTGTTACATGAAAGCCTAAAGTTTGACAGCAAAATATTCTAATTTGAAAAGTCAACTATATTAAACCCTATCTGCCATTACCAATTCCACCGAGATTAACTAGGTCTTTAAATGTGGGACTGGTAAAAGTAATACTTCCAGGATTTAATCAAATAAATCAAACTAAACCAAAACAAGAAAATTAGCTAATATTTAAAGCAGCAGCCTCAACGAATATGTGATTTATTTCCCTTTTTGTTCAAATTTTAGTGTTCTTTTTCAGGCCTTATAAATATTAGCTGGCTAAGTCTTCTCTAATAACATAATAAATACCAAATCACAGCACACATGCTCGCAATATTACCTAAAACACGGTTCACCTGACACACCTCGGGATCTGCTTCTTGGCTGTTCATGCTGATAGTGCTATTTTACTGACTCAACAAAGACTTGCTTTTCCTTAGGATGCAACTGATGTGGTCCTTAAACTATCCACGAGTTAGAAGACTGTACCGCTAAAACCTACCTCATTTCTAAGAATCATTAATAGGACTTAACCTGAATGTATAAAAACACAAAAGGGGAGCTTCTAAGTTGAACTTTCTGATGTTCATATTTGAAATGGTTTGGAATGGTTGATCAAACTTTTAAGATCTAAATCAGTGCACTTATACAATAACTAGACACCTCTGGGGAATCACAAGAATTGGTCCAATAGGAGCATCTTGCAATCTGCTCATCAAATCTAGATCAGCTCTACCAATGAAAACAAATTTCAAGATTTGTTTCATAAGCGTTAAATCTCATAAAATCAAGCTATGTCATACTACATAAGTTCTAAGGCAAATAAAAAAGCCAGCCAAATTTAGGAGCTAAGCTCATGGTATAACACTTATAAAGAAATGAAAATAACACAAATTGAAAACTATATAGTGAACATCTTGGGTACAACATGCAATGATACTATCACTTCTATTTTGTCAGCATGACAACTTAATCAATTTATATAATTAGAAGATACACATGCATACCACTATTTCTCTATTAAGAGCACATACATTTCATATAAATATATCCTCAAGAAACACTTTTCACATTAAATCAGTTTTTTGACAATAATTTTGCACCGAATAACAGTAAATTACAACTCACTGTTGTACACCTTAAATTGCTAAAACGGTGTTATAGATGTTTACATAGAGAGTTATAGTAATATGCACAAGCACTTCAATAAAAGTTGTGTGAACAATGTTTAAAGTAAAAAAAGGGTTTTATAACCAAGCTGTACGGACATTAGGGGGTTTAGGTCTTCTTCGAGGGTGGCCACTGGAGGTGTCAACAGCTGATCGCTCACTCCTACAACTGAGACCACTGGTAGCACTGGACGTCCTGGAAGCTCCTCCTGAAAATATACACAGAGGAAATATCTGAGAAACTTCTTCTCACTTTAGGTCCAGACTAGCTTTTCTTCCACATTCTATGTGTATCTAATAGTCTAACAGCAATGATTCTTGACTAGGAATGTACTTCAGAATTTCCTGTGGAACTTAAAAAACATAATAACAAACACATCCAGATGCCACAACGGGGGTTTTGATTCACTAGATTGGCACAGAACACAAACATTTCTAAAAGCTTCTCAAATAATTCATGTGGAAAAAAATCACTTTGTATAACCATTTATATACCTAATCAACAAGTAACTTACTGCATTCAGGGATAATGCTAAGCACGAGTTACTCAAATAAGACCCTGTCTTAGTCACTAGACCGTGGAAGCACGGTTTGTAGAAGGAATAAATGCAATTACTAGTCATTTGAGAGTTTAAGACTCATATGGGCGGGCCCTGGAAAGCTGTGGCACTGAGCGGTTTAGTATTACCTTCCAGTTTTTACATAGCTTAGAATGCAAACATGAAGTGACAGCATAGGCTTCTGTAAAGGACACTGGCCTTTTAAGATGCTGCACACTCCAGCACTAAATGGTCACTCCATTCCTGTATTCTCTGGGGCACACAACTGCTTGCTAATTTTTGTTTTAGTTATCCAGTGAGTAAGAAAAACCATATGTAAGGGCTGGAGGCTATTAGCAATAATTCTTAACTACCTAGGGAGAATGTTTCAGCAGCTTTTAAACAGCACATCTGTGCATTTCTTCCTTTAATAAATTTTGAAATTAAAAGTCCCCCTTCAATTGCCTAAGAACCTACTGATATTTTCAATTGTTTTATCTCCTGGTTTCCTTCCTGCACTGTCATTACATGCTGTAAATGAAATCTGAAAGTAAGTGAATTAATACAAATAAAACAAAACATGACAATGAAAAATAACAGAATGCATTCGAGAAGTATCATAATCACATAAGTTACTTTTTTTTTGAATATAAGATACAAATAAGTATAAAATAATTTTGAATATGCTTACTTAATGGGCTATATTGGCCAAGAGTGGATCTGGTTCGTCTCGACAATGGCGATGAGTTGAGATAACCCATATTGCGATGATAGTCCATCAGCTGTTCTGAGCGTTTCATACCAACCGTTGGCTTCACAGCCTCAAGCCTCTTTAATAAAGCCTTCAATAAAGACAATCAATTTGAAAGTCAAGGTTAAACAGCAATCATTTTTAACAAGGCAACACATTCTGGAGCTTGACATTCACTTTTTTTTCTTTTTTTTTAAGAGACAAGGTCTTACTCTGTCACCCAGGTTGGCCTTGAACTCCTGGGCTTAAGGGATCCTCCCATCTCAGCCTCTCAAGTAGCTGGGATTACAGGTGACACCTACCACATCCAGCCCAAATATTTTAAATCATTCCTGACATACCATGTGAAAAACATATTTCAAATAATATAATTTCATAAAAATCCAAGGGTTTTTGCCTATCCCACAGCTAACCAAACCACTATGATATAACAGCTCATCCAGGGGTGTCCAACGGAGAGAATACAGTCATGGGTTCTAAGTTTCTCTGAGATGAGTTCTTAGTATACTCTTTTCTGTGTATCACTACAGACAGAAACTAAAAACCATGGCTTTAGGCTGCTTAAAAGCCTAAAACAGAACAACAACAACAAACTACAAAATAAGGTGAGTTCGATAAGCTTGCTAGAGGCAGAATTCTTTTGTGACAGTTTAGTCTTAGGAAAGGTGCTGTAAGTTGAAATAAAATACATTAAACCTGATTTTCTCATAGACATGACATAATGGGAGTGATAAAGCTAAGAATCTAGTGTCAATCCCTAGAAATGACCACTCACATATGGGAGCTACTGTAGATTCTATCTACGCACATTGCAGAGCAATATCTTTCACTCTGCTTCCTTTGCAGTAGTGCCTCAAGGGCTGGTAGGCCACTGGGGAATGGGCAGGAGGGAGGGCCCTTGGCTCTTCCACTGCTAATTTCTACCAGTCCAACTATGCTTTCCGTATTGTCTGTTTTATATACTAAAAATTCTGCATAACATTTAATGTGAAGAAAAAAGTTTTTGCTGTTAAGAAGTTCGAAAACCAATTACTACGGAATATAAAGCTTTAAAAAGGATATGTAGGCTGGGTACAGTGGCTCATATCTGTAGTCCCAGCACTTTGGGAGGCCAAGGCGGGTGGATCACCTGCTTGAGCTCAGGAGTTCGAGACCAGCCTGGACAACATGGTGAAACCCTGTCTCCATTTTTATAATATTTTAATAAATAAAAAAAGGATATATAAACCAATTGGCCAAGGCAACATAGTATCCGATAACATGGTATTTTTTTTGTATGATGCAGTAACAGAGTAATGTATAATGCTCTAAATTTTGTTTATAATTATTTCTTAAAAGGTGAAAGGGTTTATTCTGTTTGCTTTTCATAGGCATTGTTGAGAAAGAAATACCAGGGTAGACTAAATAGCTTGGGGAATTGATCCATGATTGTGTTTTATCATTTTCTTTACTGATTGCATCAAACAGCTAGCACTGGGTGCAGTGGCTCACACCTATAATCCCAGCACTTTGGGAGGCCAAGGTGGAAAGATTGCTTGAGCCCAAAGTTCAAGACCAGCCTAGGCAACAAAGTGAGACCTCCCCCACCAACTCTGCGGAAAAAAAAAAATGAGCCAGGCGTGGTGATGTGTGCCTGTGGTCACAGCTCCATGGGTGGCTGAGGTAGAAGCAGGAGGATTGCTCAGAAGGATCGTTCAGGAGGTAGAGCCTGCAGTGAGCTGTGTTGATGCCACTGCACTCAAGACTGGGCGACAAAGCAAGATCCTATCTCAAAAAACAAAAATAAAAAAATAGCTGAAATATTTTTTCATAAAATTAACTATTTTGGAGAATAATAAAAACTGTAAGGAGTAGTTAACAGTTTTTGCCCTATTTGTATATATAGAACAACCACTAGACATTAAGGGTTTCAACTTTTCAAAAGTAAACCCTGGCTGGGCGCAGTGGCTCACGCCTGTTATCCCAGCACTTTGGGAGGCTGAGGGGGGTGGACCATCGGAGGTCAGGAGTCTGAGACCAGCCTGACCAATATGGTGAAATCCTGTCTCTACTAAAAATACAAAAATTATCCCAGCGTGGTAGCGGGTTCCTGGTTCCTTTTTAAGGAACCTAGCTTCCTTAAAAAGCTAAACATAAAATTACCATATGACCCAGAAATTCTACTCTTACGTGTACACCCTAAGGAACTACAAGCAGAGACATGAACAGGTACTTGCCAATATCACTTCAGTATTATTCACTATAGCTTAGGTCTACACCTACAATGGAATAATATTCAGCCATAAAAAGGAATGAAGTTCTGATACATGTTACAACACAGGTGAAACATGAAAACATTGTAAATGAAATAGACCAGATGCAAAATGACAAATATTGTACCATTCTACTCCCATGAAATATTTAGAATAGCCAAATTCATAGAGACAGAAAGTAGACTAGATGCCCTCAGGGGACAAGGGGGTGGGGAAAGGAGAGCTGTTTAATAAGCATAGCATCCGTATGAACTGATGAAAATGTTTTAGAAATAGTAGTGATGGTTGCATAACACTGTGAATATGCTTAATGTCACTGAATTATACACTTAAAAATAGTTAAAATGGCAAAGTTTACATTATATATACATGAGCACAACTTAATAATATACCAAAAACCATTGAATGTGTACCCTTTAAATGGGTAACAATATGTGAATTATATATCAATAAAGCTGGTTAAAAAAAAGTAACCCCAAAGCTAGGCAACTTGGACTTTCACCTGGGCTCTCACATGTGCTGGCTGTGTGACCTTAAGTCCCTGTGCGCCACTCAGTGTCTCTCTTTTTTTTAATACTAAATTAAAACTTTATTGAATAAAGAACACTCTCCAGAACACACGATTGGATGATGGTCTAGGTCTACATTACATGCAACGAAGCTGAACATGACAGTAGTTTAACATGGAATGTCAAATCAGTATTTTTCATTGTACAAAACTCTTTCTGTAGCTGACATGCAAGATGAAAACTGTCATACTCAGCATTTCACTAATCGTCTGTGATGAGTTTTAAAAAAGGCATTTGGAGAAACTGGTAGACGTCTTCAGCATACAGTTCAAATAAATTAGTTATATGCCTAATACTGAACCCTCTTTAAACCTCTCTTGCATTCCCAGCAAAATCTTAGTGCAAATATCAGATTTGTTGGTCATGCCAAAAGACTGTCAAATTCATAATAGAATACAAGTTCTGGATTACTGTGTATTAAGTAGGGCAAACCCAAGAATACCAGTTACTGCAAAATTCATTTAGGTGCACTTAATAGTCCACTCTAAGCATTTTTTCTAAGTCTCTCACATTAATGACTACAGCCTGTTTACAGTTCTAAAATTATATCATTCAAGCATCAATGATTACATTTCAGAAAAAGAAAATCATTCATTTCAGTAATAGCATTATTGCTATATCCTAAAAAAAGAAAAGAGAAAGAATCATAATTAACAAAACCAGTATCCATAATAGGATACATGGGGAAAAACATTTTAGGAAAAAAAAAAAAGTGTGCTTTACTTGCCACAGCAGGAATTATATAATGTAAACACCATCTTGGCCCACACTACAAAAATCCATGAGAAAAGTTAAAATTTGAACACTGTATGTCCATTATTTTCAAATCTGTGTTTGTGAGTTTATACTGCTTGTACTGCTTGTACCAATACAAAACACACTCTTCCACAGGCATACACATACAAGTGATTGCTAAACATTAAGCATGGCTTGATTCCCTGACTCTAGCACAAAAAAGAAAAAAATGTTACATTACATCGCAACTGTCTTAAAAACGTTTACAGAAACCATTAAATGAAGTGAGTAGTAGCTGAGGAATGATGAAAAAGTGATGGCAATTATATGGTGTAAGTTGGATGGAAAAGAATGTAGGTATAATGCTGAAATTTGCAAATGCACGAAAAGTCTTATTCTGTGGGCCTTATCTGAATTTTAAACTGATACCAAGAATAAAAAATATACAGTAGCACAAGAGAGGGTCAGGCCTGGAAAGCTTACCTTCAAAGTGCAAATTTTAACAATGGAATGTTTTAGCAGGGACTTAAGGACAATCCTGTTTTTCTTGTTGAAAAGACCAAAGGTGTTCAGGAAGTATTTATTCCTGGGTAAAATTATTTCAGTTTCTTGGTAAAACAAAAATATTTAGTCACAATTACCACCCACTCATTCACATACACAGAACCATTCTTAGGAGTGTTTGCAGGGAGAAAAAGCCCTTATCTATGTAACACCTAATGGGACTCTTATTAATCTAAGTTCTTTGAATCTACTACTTTAAATACCAACATGCACCTCTCTTATCCCTCCCTCTCCACCCATCTATCCCAGACACCCCCAATGAACCTAGGTATTCTAATGTCTTTGTTTTCTCAGCCTCATGAGTACCCCCTCCACTGGATCAAAATTAACACCTGGTGCACTTTCTACAGCACCTTTTTCTCTTCTCCACAATTGCCCACTCAGTGTCTCTTTTACTCTTCTATAACTATAGTAACTGTAAGACTGCTCTCAGGATATAATACCTAACATTTGTAAAATAGTATGCATGAGGTAATTGCTTATTAAATGAGATAGGCCCAGAACCAAGTACAAGGGCGAAAACAAAGGAAGGAATCCCAAATGTGTGTGACATACGGGAATTTCAAATTTTCATGAAACATGAATGAATGTTGAATACTGCTGAAGTGATATGTGGAAAGCTATCATGTATCTCAGGTCCCACCAACCTCATTTTACCTAGCTTAGTTTTCTGTTCCTTGCCACATGCAAGGTAATCCTCCCAAAGGGTTCAAGACTACTGTTTTTGTAAATAGTAATCCCTAGCTTCCCAACTCTTGGGGTTAGTATGATAACAAAGAAATGTGCAAAATAGTTGTTACAAGTTTAGGTAAGTATATGGTTACATAGGACTACACTGGTAACATAAAGAGGGTTAATTTTCAAAAGGGTCTTAATAATTTTAATAGCTTTCTAAATTATTCTAGCTCTGTGTTTACATGTTCGTTAAGGGTCTAATTCTAGTTTAAGAGACTACCCAGGCTTAAAATCTCAGCCCAGCTGCATACTTAGTAGCTCTGTGCTAAATTAAGCCTCAGTTTTTTCATCTGTAAGATGTGGATAAAAAGTTATCTGCTTCCAAGAATTGTTGTCAGGATTCAAAAAGTTAATATTTGGAAGATACTCAGAACAATGTCTAGTGTTTAGTAAGAGCTCAGTAAATATCAGCAATTATTATGAACTAAATCTTATGAAAAAAAATCCTGTGATAATAGTTTTATACGTGAAGATTTTCAACAGTTCCCATATTTATTTTCTTAGAATATAAAACTATATGATTTGTAATAATCAATGTTTCATACATTTAAGTAGCAGACTAATGATTTGGCCTACTTGAGATGTACTGATAATTTAAATAAATTATATACAATTTATTTTAGCCTTCTAGGACATAATAAAGTAGAGATTCACTAGTGACTAGATACTTCACAGAAGATACACTGTTTCTGACCCTTGGGTACCATTTCCTATTCTACTGTAGTGATTTAATTGATCTAGTCAAATAAATACTGAAAATTTCAATATTTTCCTTTAATGGTTTTTTTTTTTTTTTTTTTTAAATGGAGTCTGTCTGGCTCTGTTGCCCAGGCTGGAGTCCAGTGGTGGAATCTTGGCTCGCTGTAACCTCTGCTTCCTGGGTTCGGATGTTCCTCCCACCTCAGCCTCCCAAGTAGCTGGGACCCCACAGGCACATGCCACCATGCCCAGCTAGTTTTTGTATTTTTGGTAGAGCCGGGGTTTTGCCAGGTTGCACAGTCTGGTCTCAAATTCCTTGCCTCAAGCAATCTGCCCACCTTGGCTTCCCAGAGTGCTAGAATTATAGGCATGACCCACTGCATCTGGCCAATGGTCTCTTAATATATAGTTTCCTGGATAAAAAGAATACATATTGTATCTTCTGGACTTACAGCACATCATATGTTTCATACCATATATATCTGTGCCTGCTTTTATGTAATGAAGTTTGAAAAGTTGGCTATCTTTAGATTCCCTGTAAGCTAGACATAAAGATCAGTGCAAACACACTTTCTTTGACGACTGTGTCAGTTACTCACCAAGTTTTCTCTCTCAATCCTTTGTTGCTCCTTCTGTCTGTTGAGAGCGCTGTGATATAACTTTGGGGGATGAGCAGCCGATCTAGGAATTGTACTTTTGCTTCCTGGTTTTTCTGCCTGTCTTGACAGTTCTTTCAAAAGCCTCTGATTTTCCCGATCGATCTGTCTTACCTCTTCTCTTGTGAAAGAGTAGTTTTTCCCAGGTGCTACTGGAGGCTGATCAAAGTGATGTTTTTGTGGTCCTTTTTTATCTAATTGCAGAAAAGCTATAGAAAAGGACAAAAAAAGGAAAAATGGTCAAACAAAATAGGTATGTGGTACATGCTTTTTTTTTTTTGAGATGCTGTTTCGCTCTTGTCACCCTGGCTGGAGTGCAATGGCGCAATCTCGGCTCACTGCAACCTCCGCCTCTCGGGTTCAAGCAATTCTCCTGCCTCAGCCTCCCGAGTAGCTGGAATTACAGGCATCCGCCATCATGCCCAGCTAATTTTTGTGTTTTTAGTAGAGATGGGGTTTCATCATGTTGGCCATGCTGGTCTCAAACTCCTGACCTCAGGTGATCCACCTACCTCGACTTCCCGAAGTGCTGGGATTACAGGTATGAGCCACTGTGCCCAGCCCTGTGATACATGCTTTAACCCTTAAAAATATGTATTAGTTCATGAAAAAGTGTGTATGAAATAATACTAATGACATCTAGATTTTACAACTGTGTAGGGAAAAAATTGGATGTAGCTTAGTATTTTATGCTCACTGGGTTCCTTAGGCATAAAAGCTACACAAGAAACAAAGTTATCTTTAAAAATGTATATAGTACTGGTTTTCAGGCAGGTATAATTTACAGACAATGCCTTTGTTACACCAATTTTATCCTTCCCTACAGCAGTTTAATAGCCGGAAAGGTTAGAAACCTCTGGGTGGAGGCCACTTAATACAATACTTAATTTAGGTGCAGTTTTTCTTAATTGGAAGGCATACTTCAAAAAAAATGTCCTTAGCAATGACTGAGGGAAACAATGCAAAAACTAACTCAGAATATTCCAAAACTATCAACCAGAAAATATTCTGTATTTGTAAATCTTAATATTGTCATTAAAACAAATACTTCTACTGTAAAAGTCAAACATTTTATTGCTGATTAAACATAAAGGTGTTTTTAACTAGTAACAATATTTTGCATATTATAAAATTAAATTAGTATCAATATGCTTACTTCTTAAATTTCTGTATCACAATTATCAATAAGCGTAATTATTACTAAACATTTGTAAAAAACATTCAAAAGTATTAAATCTGCTGAATGTTTCAGGTTAAGTATGTACTAAAAAGGAATACACTGAGGCTGGGTGCGGTGGTTTGCAGGGTGACCTGCAATCCCAGCACTTTGGGAAGCCGAAGGGGGTGGACTGCCTGAGCTCAAGAGTTTGAGACCAGCCTGGGCAACACAGTGAAACCCCGTCTCTACTAAAGAACAAAAAAATTAGCTGGGCATGGCAGCATGCACCTGTAGTCCCAGCTACTTGGGAGGCTGAGGCAGGAGAATTGCTTGAACCCGGGAGGCGCAGGTTGCAGTGAGCCAAGATCGCCATACTGCACTCCACTCCAGCCTGGGTGACAGAGCGAGACTCCGTCCCCCACAAAAAAGAAATACACTATATCAGATTAACATAGGAATATTTGATTTGGTTTTTAAACAGTATTTTAAAATTAGCCATTATTTGTTTTTCTTTGACTGTTCTTATGTTAATTTTTTAAACATGTTAAAGCATTTTATGCTGTGGCATTTTTAATCCCCCACTTAAAAATAAGTATGGGCCAGACGAGATAGCTCATACCTACCTGTAAGACTGAAACGGGAGGATCACCTGAGGTCAGGAGTTCGAGACCAGCCTGGCCAACATGGTAAAACCCCATCTCTACTAAAAATACAAAAATTAGCTGGGCATGGTGGCACACACATGTAATTCCAGCTACCTGGGAGGCTGAGGCAGGAGAACTGCTTGAACCTGGAAGGTGGAGGTTGCAGTGAGGCGAGATTATGCCAGTGCACTCCAGCCTGGGCGACAGAGCAAGACTCCATATCAAAAATAAAGAAATAATAAAAATAAGTATGGTGCAGAAAAGTTACATCACTTGAGCAAGGTCACAAAAATGGTAACTCTACTTCCCTACATTTAAACCAAAGACTATCAAAGATTATAGAAAATTTAAAAAACAATTAACAGTGGCTTCTTAGTAGGAAAATTAAGAAATTAATGATTGGTAATTTGCTGAAAACTGTACTAAGTTAGTGATAAAACCTGGATGAGAACACATTTAGAGAAATAGATTTAGATGCATAAAACATGTTAAATTATCTTGCCTCCAAGAAACATGCATTTTACAGATTAATTTATCTACAAGCCCTTTAAAATTCAATTCTAAAGGAAATTAATAGTAAGCTATTTTTCCCTCATGCTTTTTGTCTTTTTTTTTGACAGGGTCTTGCTCTGTCACCCACGCTGGAGTGCCGTGGCGTAATCTCGGTTCCTTGAAGGCTCTGCCTTCGTGGTTCAGGTGATTCTCCTGCCTCAGCCTCCTAAATAGCTGGAATTACAGGCACGCATCACCACACCCGGCTAATTTTTCTATTTTTAATAAAGACAAGGTTTCATCATGTTGGCCAGGCTGGTCTCGGGACTCCTGACCTCGGGCGATCCACCCACCTCAGCCTCCCAAAGTGCTGGGATTACAGGTGTGAGCCACTGCACCAGGCTGAAGGGTGGGTTTTGATCAAAGGGGAGCATGAAGCAAATTTTCAAGGATGATGGAAATGTTCTCTGTTTTGTATTAGTTACGATTGCTCTGCTAACGCATCACCACAAAACTTAGTTGTGTGAAGCAGCAGTCTGAGAAGACTCAAACACCAGATCAAAGTGCCTACCCATGGCACGGGAAACAAGGTGCTCCCGTAACAAAATTAGCACAGGTGGACCAGCTTTGGGTGGCCAGCAGAGCTGCAAGAGCCTGGAGAAGGCTGTTGAAGTCTCAGAGGGTGAAACGGCCAAATGTTTAGCAACACTGTGCCTGTGGCGTTAAGGGAAATGTGAAAACTAACAACTGCATTGGTAGGCCTGGCCTAGCAGATCTCCAAGCAGGATGCTCAAAGTATGGGTGGTTTATTTTACCCACAATAAGAATGGACAAAGAGAGATGAACTAAAAAAATAATAACAAGAACTGGCCTATTTTCAAGCAAAATTTAGAAGGAATATAAAAAAGCCAAAACTTATGCAGCGTAAAAGTGAAACTGCTTCTCATCCCTAGTCTCTCCCAGGAGATTCTCAAAAGTACTCAGAGAGATGTAATTGAGAAACCACACCTGAGGAATCTCAGCTGCACCTGGACCTGATTTAGATCTTGGCTCTCTAAGTTAGGGGCATCTGTGGAAAGGGTGGATGCATTTTTGCATATGGGAAGAATGTAAATCAATCTGTGGCCAGAAGTTGGACTGAAGGGATTTTAAGATATAAAATCTTTAAATTAAGTATCATTATACTTTACATTATTTAACACTTCTCCCATTAAGAAGTAGGGTTTACACCCTTTTGCGTTAACTCTAGAAGAATTTATGAATGACAATTTCAACCAATAGAGCATGAAAGAAAAGATGCTGTGTGACTTTTGAGGCTATGTCATAAAAGGCAACGAGGTTTCTGCCTTGTTTCCTGGAACACACGTGCTTAGAACCCTGAGCCACCATGTAAGATGTCCAACTACTCTAAGGCTGAGACATGTGAGGAAGCCAGGCCACATGGAGAAGCCCATGTGGGCCCTTTAGTTATGGTTTTCAGGTTGTACCCGGCCCAGGCACCTGATGTGAGTACACAGCATTCAGTAGACAGTAGTCCCGGCCACTGAGTCACCCCTACCTTTGAGTCTCTCTCTTCCCTAAGTGTTGGGGTAATCTGTTACGTAGCAACAAGTAACTGATTACTTCATCACTTTTAAAAATCACTGTGTGACAGACAAAATACCTGTGGCCAAGAGCATCCCACAAGCAGATGGCTAGTTTGTTGTTACTTGGTTTATGTCGATTATCTCTCTCCCATGGTGATATGGCTTCCCAAATGTTATTGTCCAGTTCTGTTTTGCCTTGATCATACATTTCAAATCAATGACGTTTATGGTGTATCTGGCCCATTTGCTAATGTGAAACACCCTTCTGTTTCTTTTAGTGATTTTCATATCTTGAGTTCTATTTTGTATATTAATAGGATTGATACACTTTTACTTTCTCCTTGTTAAAGGAGATATGCCTGGCATATATTTTTCTAGCCCTTATTTTCATTCTTCCTATACTATTTTAAATATCTTTTTAGGCTGAATTTGTTTACTTTTTTCCCAATTGTTGGCATATTATGATCACTCATATTTAGCATAACAGAAACACTATCAGACAGGGCTAGTGTTTTTTTACTGTGGCAAAACACACAGAACACAAAATTTACCAAGTTAACCATTTTTAAGTATACAGTTCAGTGGTACTGAATACATTCATACTGCATAACCATCACCACCCATTTCCAAAATTCCTTCCATTGTGTAAAACGAATTCTGTATCCATTAAACACTGACTCTCCACTGCTCGTTTCCCTTGGCCTCTGGAAGCCACCATTTGTCTCTATCATTTTGACTACTCCAAGTATCTCATATAATCATACAGCACTTGTCTTTCTGAGGCTGCCGTATTTCACTTAGCATAACGTCCTCAAGGTTCACCCACGTAGCATTATGTCAGAATTTCCTTCATTTTTAAGGCTAAGCAATACTTCTGGTTAATTTTTTAATGTGCTTCTGATAAGTTAAAACCACCCACTTACATTGTTTGTACTCTTTTTCTATAATCTTTAATAAAACTTTTGTTAATATTTTTTCCTCATTCTTTTCTATTTTGGAAGATTGACAAAGTTTAAAAAATGTTTTCTATAAGATTTTATCCAAAATTTTGTAGCATTATGAATAATCACCTATTCTAGTTCCATTCTCCTAGACCTCAGGAACCCCTTTCACCCCCCTAAAGACTGAGGTAGATGTATGTGGATTAGATCTACCAGTATTTACCATGCTAGAAATTGTTTTAAAGATATTAATTCCTCTAAAAATAATAAACCAATTATATGTTAACACAACATTTTTATTTTAAAAAGTCAGCAAGTGGCAGAGTTTAACGGTTTTGCAACTCGTTTAATGCATGGCTCAAAACCCCGTCTCTACTAAAAATACAAAAATTAGCTGGGCATGGTGGTGCACGCCTGTAATCCCAGCGACTGGAGAGGCTGAGGCATGAGAATTGCTTGAACCCGGGAGTCAGAGGTTGCAGTGAGCAGAGATCATGCCACTGCATTCCAGCCTGGGCAACAGAGACTCCATCTCAAGAAAATAAAAATAAATAAATAAATAAATAAATAAAAAGCAAATCAAGGTATAGTCTTATTAGTGAAAAGAGTTTTGTCCTCAAAGATCCTAAAATCACAAGCTTGCTCTTTTAAGAGTTTGAAGTATCACATTCTTCAGCTGAGTCTGGTGCCTCTCTGTTGATTTTTGCTTTTCTCAAATGTTTGGCAATACTTGTAGTGTGTTGTGGGTACTGAGATTTCCTGCAGTTTGCCAGGAAGCAAGGATGAAATGTGCTTCCAGGCAGGACATGTTGGCAGCTAATCCCCGCACAGGTGTCTCCTTTCTCAGGGAGTGTAACAGGGTCTGTATCTTCCCCTTGAACAAGGCCCTTTACTTCAATCCCTCACAAGCTGGTATCATTTTAGCAAAAAATTTAACCAGTTTCTCTGCTCATCAATGCTTCTTTAATCTCATTTCTTTCATTTTTCTCCTCAAAATACATCCTGGAGTGTTTATTTCATAGACTATATAGTAAATTTTGAGGCCATGTATTTCTAAAATGTTTTAAATTTTGCCATTTCAGATTCTTTTTAAAGTGACCTAATTTTATGTACACAAAATACCAAACATAACTACTCTGGTCAACAACCTCAAATCTAGTCTGGTCAACAACTTCAGCGCTCTCCAAATAGGTGAGATTCATGCCAGAACTTGATGTCTAAACTTCTGCTTACTACTCTACTTTTTTTAATGCCCTCTCTGCCTATTCAGGCATTTACAGCTCAAGGTCAAGGATCTAATTCTGACCATTTTTTGACATTTACATAGTAAAGACAGCTTTTGATGGAAGTGGGAAATTCCCCAAGTAGCTACCCTTGTACTAAAAGAGGGTGAATATTCAGAAATTCTACTAATCTTTAAAGATCCGCTTTAAAGTCCTGTATCTAATGCCAGTCTACAATGATCTTCCCTTCTGCCAATATTTTTCACAGAACCCTAAGAACTCTGAAGTTAGAATGGACCTTAGCAACCTTTATCAAGAATCTCCTCCTACAAGCAAAGTGCCTGCCGCTCAGAACAGCTGCTGGCTTCTTTGTGACCATGTCGCTAACATACAGAAGCCTACATTTTTTATGCCACTTTCAAAACTGTCTTCACCTTGGTTCAACACTGCTTCATTATTCCATGCCCGATACTGACAGATTTAATTTTACATTCTTTTATTACTCTTTGTTTCATAGGCTTTTTTACAGTTCAAATCTCCATAAACGAAAGTTATTTTAAACCAATAAATGTTAATGTGGTTGGCTCTACAGGTATCCCTCATTATCTGAATGCTCCCTAATACCTGCTGTTAACAACCTGCAAAATCGTTTACTCAGTCTTCACTACCTTAAGCAGTCAATTGTCTTACTGCACCTCTGTACTGAAGTGCCTGACGATGTTTAAACTGAAAGGATGTAGAAAGGATGCTGCATTCCTGCCTCAGCTGTGCTCTGATAGGCCCACATGTCGTCTATCACTATCATCCTCCCCACACTAAGTGGATTTATGTTCCAAGAAGTGGAAAAGGCTGTGAAGAAGTTAGGTAAGCCAAAGCGGCCTAGAAAAGCCTATTTAGCAGAACTTAAAAGTGATAAAGTGTATTGAGAGATGAATGCAGAAAAGGCACAAGCCCGGCTATGCATACGCATCCATCTACCATGACCACAGTTGCAGTTATACGGTGGAAAATAAAGAAAAAAAAGGAAAATAATTTTGGATCTGAAAAACTTCACTGTGTAAATCGAGCATAATTTTGAAAAATCATGGCAATACTTTACATAATACACGGTCATAATTAGTGTTTAAAATGCTTTACTATTTATACAGACTCCTTGGTGGATTGTTATATGATGGACTCCAATAACAGATGTACCAACTGGCAAAATGCATATTTGTTCCTGTGCCTTCAAGAGCCCTGAGCGCCACCTACTGGCATGTCTCTTCTATCGGGGCTCCTTACTATGCAGTACTATGACTAAAGCTTCCTTTCTACATTTCAGCTCACCATCTGTGTGAAATGTTTTTCAACAGTATTTCAATTTAATTATAATTGGGGAACTCTTCAGGCATTTGGGGTAGGATTATTTTTCCTATTTAAAAGTTAAAAATATTTACATTCTCTATATCCAATTAAGTTTCAGAAATGGGTTAGATAGGAAGAGTGAAGGATGCTTTACTTTCAATGGAACCAGTTTACTCAGTGTCTTGATATTCAGACCAGGGTCAGTAATCAGCAGCATGGCATCACCAGTAGGGGCTGGTTACAAATGCCGATTTAGCTCTCACCTTAGTTTTACTGAACCAGAATCTGCATTTTAACAGTATCTGTGGGTTAACTAGATGCATATTAAAGTTTGAGAAACTCTGTTGGACAAAGTTGGCTGCCCAATTACTGTACACCTGTCTTCCTCCTACTCCACAGATCCCTGACTTCCAGGGTGAGCCTGATTGGCCCAGGATAATCCCATTTCCCCTTGCCAATGACTGCTTCAGTAATGGGAGAGTAACCATTCTGGGCAAGGAGACCGAAGTGGAAGTTGACTGGGAGAAATTTCTTTAAAACGTTTCCTCCATTCCAAGAGTCAGGGAAGGACACACTGTCTCTTTCTCTGGACACTGTTGTGTCTGAAGACGAAAACTGAAAACGGCTGCAGACATCTCTTAGCAGCCTAAAAATGAAGGGCCGGAGGAACGCAGTGCTAGAAATAGGTCCCTGATAACGTTTTTGAGCAGCTCAGTCCATCAGACCTGAAGCCTATTCTATCTTTGGGCAACCTGTTATATGAGAAACATTGTTTCATTCGGAATTCCTTTCTTGTATTCAAAATCCTGGATAATCATTGATGACCCCAAACAAAGAGCCCCAAAATCAGACTATTTTCTATTAGATGTTTTTTTTTTTTTTAACTTGACAAATTCCAAGAGTTGGGTGTTTTCGTCCTATATAAAGCTTTTTATTGGCTGAAACAATATCTTACTTTTGTATGATCTTTTTTATCCTCATTCCTAGGATACTGCAGTGGGGTTTTTAATTTGTGAGATCAAATAGTACTTGTAAAATTTTTAAAAACGGAAGTGCCCCCTTAAAACCAATGATTTAGTCAGCCAGGCGGGGTGGCTCACGCCTGTAATCCTAGCACTTTGGGAGGCTGAGGTGGGTGGATAACCTGAGGTCAGGAGTTCAAGAACCAGCCTGGCCATCAGGGTGAAACCTCATCTTTAAAAAAATAAATAAATAAATAATAAAAAGAAACAGGAAAAAAAAATAATGACTTAGTTAACCAAGCCTATATTTAAAAAATAAAGCCTATTAGACATATTAAATATTTGAACTAATCTTCTATAACATTTCTCTCTTCAATATCTAAGTTTTGACCTAATTTTACAAGAATGATATTTTTTAATGCCAAACAATTCCTATCTGCCCCAAGAAATGAGTGCTGGCAGTAAGCTGCACTTTTCTTTTTTTCCTGAATAGGAAATGGGTTAAACACATATAAATCACAGTAAAAATTATTAAAGAAGAGCAAGGCAGCAATAGAAATTTGACACACAAGAAAAAAAACCCAAATATATCAAGACACGTTATTACACAATATTAGTGAACAATCTGCATTAGTTCGTGAATTTTTTTTTTTAAATTTCCAACACCATCCAATTTTTGCATTACAAATACAATTTTAAAGAACAATTCTGTCACTTCAAGGAAAACAGTTGACAGTATTTGTTACCGATAATAAAATTTGAGCTTTTTAGCAAAAAAGAGTATTTTGGGTAAACTTATATCTGCCACCACGAGTTTGACAGCTTCTCAAGAGCTTTCTGATGCAACTGGTAGTGATATTAACAACTATGATTTCTATATATGTATTCTGAAATTTGTCAACTTTTTTTTTTTTTGAGACAGGTCTTGCTCTGTCTCCCAGGTTGAAATCCAGTGGCATGATCTCAGTTCCCTGCAACCTCCAACTCCCTGGCTCAAGTGAGCCTCCTACCTCAGTCTTCCCCAGTAGCTGGGACTACAGGAGCACACACCACCATGCCTAGCTAATTTTTGTATTTTTTGTAGAAACAAGGTTTCACTATGCTGCTAGGCTCAAGTGATCTGCTTACCTCTACCTCCCAAAATGCCAGGATGACAGCCGTACCCACTGTGCCTGGCCTGCCAACATTTGTAAGCTCAGTGAAACAATATTTTCCAAGTACCCAATATGTCATGACACAAATACACATTAAAAATCAATTAAGAAAGATCAATATGTTTTAATGTAACAGACTATGAAATTCAAGATGAAAAGTTAATTTAGATTAATTTCAGATTTCACATTGCAACTAACATCTAAGAAACTACTACTTGCAGGCCGGGCGAGGTGGCGCGCCCCCGTAATCCCAGCACTTTGTGAGGCCAAGGTGGGCCAGAGTTCCAGACCAGCCTGACCAACATGGTGAAACCCATCTCTACTAAAAATACAAAAATTAGCTGGGCCACTGTGGTGGCACACGCCTGTAATCCCAGCTACCCCCAGAGGCTGAGGCTGGAGAATTGCTTGAACCTGGGAGGCAGAGATGGCACTAAGCCAAAACCATGCCACTGCATTCCAGCCTGGGCGACAGAGAGAGAGTTTTTTTTTTTTTTTTAAAAAAAGAAACTATTACTTGTTGTATCAAAAAAAATCCACAGTAAACTGAAAAGGTTATTAAAATGCTCCTCCATTTTTGAATCACATTTTGTATATGCCTGATTTTCTGTACATCCTTTAGCCAATGATATATAAATTATAATAGATATATAATAGATTTTAAGCAGAAGCTGATTTCAGAATCCAGCTATGTTCTATTAAACGAGACACTAGAGATTAGCGAAAATCACTAATGTTTTGGATATACACAGCTTTTTCATGATAGTTACTTACATTATATAGTAACTATATAATGAGTTTATTACTTCTATTAAATCAACACTTTTTAAATTTTTAATTTCTAATATGATAAATATTTATGGATATAAGCTATAACCTATATAAACCAAAGCTCTTTGGAATCTTCAATAATTTTTATGAATGTAAAAGGGTCCTAAGACCAAAATATTTAAAAATTGTTGTTAGAGCACTTGAGGTTGGTGCTAGAAACTCAGAAGAGATGGAGACAGCTGCAGCCTGCTGTCCACCAACCCAATGAATCACCCACCCAGGGAATCATATGCTCTAGCTTAACTAATCAACACACAGACAAAATTCATATATAATTTTTTTTTTTTGAAATGGAGTCTTGCTCTGTCATCCAAGCTGCTATGCAGTGGCACAATCACTACTCTCTGCAACCTCCACCTCCCAGGCTCAAGCAATTCTCATGTCTCAGCCTCCAGAATCCCTGAGAATATAGGCGTGTGTCACCATGCTTGGCTAATTTTTTGTATTATTTGTAGAGACGGAGTTTTGCCATGTTGGCCAGGCTGCTCTCAAACTCCTGACCTCAAGCAGTCTGCCCACCATGGCCTCCAAAGGTGCTGGGGTTACATGTGTGAGCCACTGCTCCTGGTCAGATGCTATTTTATTTTTATTTTTTGAGATGGAGTCTCACTCTGTTGCCTGGGCTGGAGTGCAATGGCACGACCTCAGCTCACTGCAACCTCTGCCTCCTGGGTTCAAGTGATTCTCCTGCCTCACCCTCCCGAGTAAATGAGATTACCGGTGCCCACCACTACACTCAGCTAATTTTTTCTATTTTTAGTGGAGATGGGGTTTCACCATTTGGCCAGGCTGGTCTTGAACTCCTGACCTTGCGATTCGCCTGCTTTGGCCTCCCAAAGTGCTGGGATTACAGGTGTGAGCCACTGCGCCCAGCCTTCAGATGTTATTTTAATATAAGAGTAAGTCACTGAAGAGTAGAAACTAGTAGGATTGATTTACTTTTCTTTTTTAAAATTTACTTTGTAAAAGATCACTTTAGTTCTTATGGAAGGAAGTAGAGAGCCTGAAAAAAAAACCCTCTTTAATGCTGAAAGTTCTAAGAGACTAAATGAGCATTTATTAGGAAAGATGTATGGAGTGGAGGCTTAGCCACCAAATGGTGATGGCCAACACTAAGAGTGTGATTTTTCAGAGACTCTAAACAATCAATAAGTACAATCAAAGAAAGAGGGAAGAAATACCTACAAATGTGCCAGATGCAGTGGCGCACACCCGTAATCCCAGCCCTTTGGGAGGCCGAGGTAAGAAGTTTGCTTGAGCCCAGGAGTTTGAGGTTGTCCGTGCAACATAGTGAAACCTGTCTCTACAAAAATAAAAATCATTAGCCAGGTATGGTGGGGCATGACTGTGGTCCTCAGTACTCAGGAGGCTGAGGCAGGAGGATTACTTAAGACCAGGAGGTAAAGGCTGCAGTGAGCTGTGGTCATGCCACTTCACTCCAGACTGGATGACAGAGCAAGACCTTGTCTCAAAAACAAAAAACAAAACTTCCAAAGGAGGGAACATCAAGCGTGAACTGCTCCTAAATACACCTATCAATCTGACCATGAGTTACTCTACTAACAAGGTATTTATGCCCTTACATTGCTACCGTATGTAATTTATGTAGCTAAAGACTTATTCTTCAACATTTCAAAGAAAGGAAGACAGAGAATTCTATTTACAAGTTAAAACTTTATCATCAACTGACCTAAAACCTACTCAATAATATTAGTTCTATTAACTAGTCCAAAGATAAACTTTGAAGTTGCTCTTATTTGAACTGGAAAATTGTTATTTTCAAACTAAATATAAATAATAATAAATTGAAACAGAAATAAAGCAAAAAAAAAAAAAAGACTATTCTAATAGTCTTATATCTTAAAGCAACTTAATGTTGTTATTTCATCAATTTGGTAATTATTTTTAAGCAATGCTCTTCAGCCTTTAACTAAAAAGTCTGAAGAGTCCTCTTTAGTTTACTGAGTTCTCTCATTTGCCAGCATTCTTGCCACTGTCCCTGATATATGAGGGTACCACATCAGATGTCAACCTGAGTGCTGCTGCCTTTCTTAAAGAAGAAAGTAAAACAAGCCTGTATCGCTATCAAAAGTGGAAAAACAGCTGGCTCCCCTTCTCTCATTTATCTTACCCATCTGTTTCCTCTAGGCCTTTTGAGTCTCTAAGGCACTAAAATAAAATTTGTATTATACAAATACAAATTACTATACAAAATAATACAAATTACATACTACATATTTTTATGGTAAAATGGAGTATTTGGTAAAGTTACTAATAATAATATCAAGTATCCCAACAATAAAAAAAACTACTAGAAAAATCAATGCAAGTTCATAGCATTTAGTATTTATGCTCAATATATAATATTTAAATACACATATTTTAAGAAAATTACCTTTCAAGAGATTATTCAGATCCATTGTGTCATGTAAGACTTTTTGCTTGTGTCTGTGGTCTAAACTGGAGTCTAACACTGAAGAGGACTTTGAGAGATCAGGCTCATGTTTTTCTTTCCCTTTTTTGGCTGACTTCAAATATTTTGAATTATTTTTCAAATCCTCAACATCTTCATATATTTCTTGGCTCACATTTTCTTGCTTTTTAACTTTCACTTTTTGATCATTTGCTATGCCCAGTTCAAAAGACTGAAGAGGGCTGATGTCTGGAGTTGATAAGGGAGTTACGTCGGTCACAGTATCTTCAGACTCCTCAGGGCAGTGGCCACATTTTGCTGCAGTACTTGAAGCCTGTGTTTCTGTCGATTTTATTCCTGACTTACACTTCTGTTTTGGTGATAGGAGGGTTACATCAGATACATGTTTCTTGGATGATGGAGATGAATCAGATAGATGGCTATCAGACCCTGCATCTAAACAATCTGTACCTGAACTTGAAGGTGAGGAAGATAAAGAGGAGGAGGAAGAGGAACTAATTTTGCAATACTTTTTCCTTACACTTTTTTTGACATTAGTAGGTGGTTTCGCAGACTTGGACTTCACATGGTATTTCTTCCCATCATCGCTGCTTTCCTCTCCATCTGTATAGTAATCATCTTCACCTTCTTTTACAATTTTGGGAATACTATTTGGAATGGACAAGTGTATTTTAAGTCCTGTCGTAACATCACACAATGTTCGTGATTTTGAAGAGGTTGGCAATGAGAAAGCATTTACAGTTTGTGTAACATCATTCTCTACAGGGTGTTCTGGGGGAAATTTCACATTTCTTTCATTTCCCTTCCCAGTAAGATAATTTTCCTTTGTTTGGATTCCAGTGTTCAAGCTTACATTTTTTGTATCTTTATCTATTCTTTCTTTTGGGTCGTCATTTTGCTTGTCATAAACTGAGTTACTTTCACATTTCTTTGCTTCTTCAAAGTCACTGTCAAAGAAAGAATGGTCCACTTCACCTTCTAATATATCTCCAAACTGATCCATGATGGCAAAAATATATCTGAAAAAAAAAATGTAAACATCAGACGAAAGACTCCAAATACTTTCCATTTGTATACAATAATTTTCCCAAATTGACAAGTGTGGTTAATACATAAAGAGAAACAGTATAAAAACAACAACAACAACAACAAAACCTAAGTGATGATGAGGTTGTATGAGTAACAAATTCTATCAATTATCTGAAAAATAAATAACTCCCATGGTTAAGTTCACAAGAAAATAACAGATCATCAAGGCAGGGATGTTACAAACATGGATACCTAAGTGAACCTTAAGGAAAATCTGCCTTCTATAAATTAAGTAAAACAAAACAAAGAAAAAATATACAAATTAAGTATAATTAGAGTTTATAATAAGGAAAGGACAGAGTCAAAAAAAATCTCACAGGTCACCTCCCTTGAGAATAAAAGTGAAAAAATAAAAGAAAGGAAAAAAGGAAAAATCTCATAGGATCAGCTAAAGCAGCCCAAACACATAGGATTTTAGTGGAAGTCACGCAGTGCGGATTGACATATTTCAGGACTTGTCCCCTTTCTGCTCCTTCACTGCGGTTAGGAAGGAAGGAACAGAGACAAGGAGATGATTCCTGTCAAGGTTCCCCATACATTCTTGAAGAGGAACAAAAATTTTGAGTCACACCTAGAGGCTGCACAGGTATGTCAAACTTCTGAATATGTAATCAGTCACAAACTATGCCAAAACCACACAGAAAATGAAAGGGGAAGAGTTTGTATGTCTCATTGTGTTAAAGGGGGCCTGACATAAGAGATATTTCATAGCAGACAGACAATGGCCATCTAAAATGGAAAAATCAAGGCATATTATTCAGATGTATGGAGTTAAGTATTAGAAAAAATGGATTAAAATGTTCAAAGTAGTTGCCTTTATCATGGGGCAGGGAGCACTGATTTCTGTGTTTCTTTTTTCCCTACAGACCACTGTTTTTGTTATAGACCTTAAATTACCAGTTGACCTGTAAATTTATATATTACTATGACACAAAACTAAAATTGATTTAAAATATTTAAATACTCTATACAGTTGATATTAAATTAGAAAGATCACTATAAAGTCATAGCCTTAAAAAAATACTTTTCTGTTAGTTCAGTGGTCAAAGCAGCTGTGTCACATTATCTATTATTGATAACCTTGAGATCAGAATTGACCTTCTAATACTATTCTCCACAAATAAAACCCCAGGACTCCTTGGCAGGCAAGGTACTTCATTTCTGGAGGCAAACAGCCTGGAGCATACTATTGTTGCCAGAAAGCACAATATTTACAAATATGCCCTGGGTGGAGGGAATCAAATAGAGGATCAGTTTAAAGGGGTTTCCACTGTCCAAGTCAGACAATTCAGCACTGAAGGAGAAAAAAGACAAATATACATAAAAATGAAAAAATAATTCTACGAGAAACCATGAGTCCACAGATATTTAAAAGTGAAAATTAAAATTTCCAATAATAAAACAGCAAAAAATGCAATTATGTGCTCACTATATTCATATAATTAAATCTATTTTACATCAAATCAGGAAGTAAAAGATTATATAATCCGTATCCTAAACCAGCCACAACACTCTACAGCCTTTAACTGCTTAAGTGACAGTGCAACCTAAGAAAGATATTTTTTTAAGTACAGGTATCATTTAAAAGTGAGCCAAACTTGTATTATTAATACTATTGTGATAAGTTAACATGATAGGTTAAGGTATGTGTGGTAATACATTTTATCATTGGATTATTGTTTGCCTTTAGTATTTTGAAGAGTTGAAAAGATTCCAATGCATTACATTCATAAAAATTTAACTGTCATCTACATTTAAACATATAAGGGAATCTAACTGATTAAATCAGTAAGTTTAGACTTAGTTGGTTTTATAAACAGTATCTCAGTGCTTAGGAAGATTTCCTTTGTTAGATTTGTTAAGTGTGTCTTGCCAGGTGTTTGAAGTACTTAAAAAAAAAATCAAAACAATAAAAATTTGTGATAGTAATCAAGTTAGCTAATGGTATACAATGTAGAGGAAAATTTAATATATTCTATCAGCTAAGTGAAGATTAATCAAAATACAAGTGAGTTTTAAAATTTTAATTTGTAAAAAGATCTTAAAATTTAAGAAATATTAGATTATAAAATTTATTCCTAATAAACATTAAAATACAAGATTTATTATTTTCCATAGCATCGATTAATGTCTTCTTTTCATCTTAAAATTCAAACTGACAGAGGGAAGCCTCTATCCCAAATCCTCAAAAGATAAGATACTTGATAAGGTTTTATGTTTATTATTTATCTTTTGAGAAAGAGTCTTGCTTTGTCACCCAGCCTGGAGTGCGGGGACAGGATTTTAGCTCAGTGCCGTCTTCAACTCCTGGGCTCGAGTGATCCTGCCACCTCAGCCTCCTGGGTACCTGGAACTATGGACATGCACCATGCACAACCACACCCAGGTTTTTCTTTCTTTTTTGAGATGGAGTCTCGCTCTGTCACCCAGGCTGGAGTGCAGTGGTGTGCTCTCAGCTCACTGCAGCCTGAGCCCCCCAGGTTTCAGTAATTCTCCTGCCTTAGCCTCCCAGGAAGCTGGGATTACAGGCATGCACCATGATGCCTGGCTAATTTTTGTATTTTTAGTAGAGATGGCGTTTCACCATGTTGTCCAGGCTGGTCTGGAACCCCTGACCTCGAGTGATCGGCCCACCTCGGCCTCTCAAAGTGCTAGGATTACAGGGGTATGAGCCACCATGCCCAGCTTCTTATTTTCTAGAGACAGAGTCTCCCTATGTTGCCCAGTTTAGTCTTAAACTTTGGGCTCAAGTGATCCTCCCAGCTTAGGCTCCCAAAGTACTGGGATTACAGGAGTGAGCCACTGTGCTTGGCCTCCTAATGAAGTTTTTTTTGGTTTTGTTTTTCTGAGACAAAGTCTCACTCTGTTGCCCAGGATGGAGCACAGTGGCACTATCTTGGCTCACTGCAATTTCCACCTCCCAGGTTCAAGCAATTCTCCTGCCTCAGCCTCCCAAGTAGCTGGCATTACAGGCATGAGCCACTACATCTAGATAATTTTTGTATTTTAAGTAGAGATGGGTTTCACCATGTTGGCCAGGCTGGTCTCAAACTCTTGACCTCAGATGATCTGCCCGCCTCAGTCTCCCAAAGTGCTGGGATTACAGGTGTGAGCCATTGCACCGACCATTTCAAGTAATTTATGAAAACTAAAACTTGTCTCTTTCAAAAGGCACTTGGCACTTTCAGAGCCATTTAAAAAACCTAAAAACTTTTGAATCAGTAACTTCACTTCTAGAAATCTATCCTAAAGACATTATATGAAAAAGAAAAAGGAGGCTGGGAGCGGTAGCTCACAACTGTAATCTCAGCACTTTGGGAGGCCAAGGCGGGTGGATCACCTGAGGTCAGGAGTTAAAGACCAGCCTGGCCAACATGGTGAAACTCCATCTCTACTAAAAATACAAATTAGCCAGGTGTGGTGGCATGCACCTGTAATCCCAGCTATTCAGGAGGCTGAGGCAGGAGAATCACTTGTACCCAGGAGGCGGAGGTTCCAGTGAGCTAAGAACACGCCACTGCACTCTAGCCTGGCAGACAGAGCAAGACTCTGTGTCAAAAATAAATAAATAAAAAGTAAAAAGGGGATTACAGCATTACTTGGAATACCGAAAAGCTTGTATACATAAATATTACGATTCTGTTAACATAATCACTTAGACCAGGAGTCAGCCAACCACTTGTCCATAAACCAAATCTGGTTCTGCCATCTGTTTTTGTAAATAAAATTTTGTTGGAACACAGCCCCACTCATGGGTATAGGTATTGTCTCTCCCAGCTTTCACACTACGACTGTATTGCTGAGTAGTTGTGACTGAGACCCTACGGCTCACACAGACTAAAATACTTACTATCAGATCCCTTACTGAAAAGTATGTAGGCCAAGCACTGTGGCTCACACCTGTAATCCCAGCATTTTGGGAGGCTGAGGTGGGAAGATCACCTCAGGTCAGGAGTTTGAGACCAGTTTAACCCACATGGTGAAACCTGTCTCTACTAAAAATATAAAAATTAGCTGAATGTGGTGGTGCACACCTGTAATCCTAGCCACTTGGGAGGCTGAGACAAAAGAATTGCTTGAACCCAGGAGTCAGAGGTTGCAGTGAGCTGAGATTGCATCATTGCACTCCAGCCTGGGCGACAAGAGTGAGACTCTATCTCCAACAAAAGAAAAATTTGTAGATCCTGGATTGATTGATTGATTTAATTTTTTTTTAAAAAAAACAGGACCTCACTCCATCACCTAGGCTGGAGTACAGTGACAGGATTCTAGCTCACTGCAGCCTCCAACTCCTGGGCTCAAGTGATCCTCCCACCTCAGCCTCCAGAGTAGTTGGGACTACAGGTGCATACCACTGTGCCCAGCTTGCAGACCCTTGATTTAGATGATGTATGAACATGAAAAATACAGAATACAAAACTTTTCTATACTGAATTAATAATATAATTTACAGTTAAACAAAAACTAGGGGGAGGAGGGCATAAATTAAGAGTTGATCTGTTAAAAGAAAAATGGCCAACAATCTCTCTATGTATTTACAGTTCCATTACTGTTACATAATCGTGTTTGTGTAATAAATGAGGCACAGAGGTGATGAGTGGGAGTCTGCTCAGTGGTTGAAAACAAATGAATGGTTTTTTTTCACACCGACTCAAAATATGATTCTGCTACTTCCCAGTTGTGTGATCCTGGGCATGCGTACAGGATGTCCATCACAGCACAGCATCTATTACTGTTTGCAATAGCAATGCATGAAAAACAACTTCAATAATGCCTATTAAGAGGAAAATGAATAAATAAAATGTTGTCTAAGCACATATCTGCCAAAAAGGATACACTGACTGAGATCTATAAAAATAACACTGAATAAAAGAGCAGAATTTAAAAAGCAACGAGGCTGGCACTGTGGCTCATGCCTGTAATCTCAGCACTTAGGGAGGCCAAGGTGGGAGGCCTTGAGCCTCCAACTGCTTGAGCCCAGGAGTTCCAGACCACACGATGAGACCCCATCTCTACAAAAAATTAAAAAATAAAAATTAGCTAGGCACTGGTGTGCCTGTAGTCCCAGCTACTTGGGAGGCTGAAGTGAGAGGATCACTTGTGCTCAGGAGGACGACACTGCAGTAAGCGAGGATCACACCAGTGCACTCCAGCCTGTGCTACAGGGCAAGAAGACCTGGTCTCAAAATAAATAAATAAGCAATGATATAATTACATAACACTTAAAACATATACAAAACAACACTATATTCTTCATGAGCACAAACAGATAAGCCAAGTTATAGAACATGGATTGGAAGGGCATACATTAAATATTTAAGAGTATAAACCCAGCTGGGTGCAGTGGCTCACGCCTGCAATCCCAGCATTTTGGGAGGCTGAGGTGGGCGGATCACGAGGTCAGAAGATTGAGACCATCCTGGCCAACATGATGAAACCCTGTCTCTACTAAAAATACAAATAAATTAGCCAGGTGTGGTGGCACACGCCTGTAGTCCCAGCTACTTGGGAGGCTGAGGCAGGAGAATTGCTTGAACCCAGGAGGCAGAGAGAGATTGCAGTGAGCCAAGATCTCGCCACTGTACTACAGCCTGGGCGACAGTCCAAGACTGGGTCTTAAAAAAAAAAAAAAAAAAAAGAGTATAAACCCATGAGGGAGGGGAGAGGAGCAGTGTGGTCAGGGGAAGAAGAAATACAAAAACTTGGGTAGAGGCCTGCAATCATGGGTCATCACAAACGTAGACTATGGCTGATCATAATCTAATTTCACCCACTTGAGTTCAAAAAGAAAAACAAACTAAAATAGCCACTGAATGGTGAATAGGTCTTATAACACTGTCAAACTCCCAAAAATGTCACCTTTTTTGTAAGATAATTCACCTTTGAAAACGAAGTGTCAAGGACTGGAATAAAAAGATACTGTGGATATCCCATAGTGCAATGGTGAGCACTCTGGACTCTAAAAAGAATTGTGGTTATTTTTTTTTCTTTCTTACTTTTTGTGTGGTTAAGAACACCTTAAATTAAAATTTTTTTAATTAAGTTTGTTCAAATTTCAAAAGTAAAATGGTTTAATAGCATAGCCCACGGCAATATTTTATAAATAGGTCACAACCCAGTATAAAATCAATTAAGTAGCGCATGTCAATCATTAAACTAAGAAAAGAAGTAGAATACAGTATAACAATCAAGAGTGCATCACAGGCCGGGCGCCTATAATCCCAGCACTGTGGGAGGCCAAGGCAGACAGATCACTTCAGGCACGAGTTCAAGACCAGCCTGGCCAACATGGTGAAACACCATCTCTACCAAAAATATAAAAAAATTACCTGGGCTTGGTGGCGCTACTCAGGAGACTGAGGCAGGAGAATCACTTGAACCCAGGAGCCAGAGGCTGCAGTGAGCCAAGATCATATCGTGCAACTGCACTCCAGCCTGGGGGACAAAGGAAGACTCCGTCTCAAAAAAAAAAAAAAGTGCATTACATATTATAAGAAACTGTTGTTTCTATTACTTAAATGCATTGTGTGTACTAGGCCTTGATGTAAAACCAGTTTCACATTCCTGAGAGGCAGAGATTGCAGTGAGCTAAGATCGGATCGTGCCACTGCACTCCAGCCCGGGGGACAGAGGGAGACTCCACCTTAAAAAAAGAAAAAAAGAGTGCATTACATATTATAAGAAACTGTTTGCCGGGTGCAGTGGCTCACAAGGTCAGGAGTTCAAGACCAGCCTGAGCAATATGATAAACCCTGTGTCTACTAAAAATACAAAAGTTATCTGGGTGTGGTGGCGTGCAGTAGTCCCAGCTACTCAGGAGGCTAAGGCAGGAGAACCACTTGAACTCAGGAGGTGGAGGTTGCAGTGGGCCCAAACAGCCCCACTGCACTCCAGCCTGGGTGACAGAGCAAGAGAAGAAAGACAGAAAGAAAGAATAAAAAAATAAAAATAAAAATAAAAGCTTTCTCTATAACAAAGAAGTACAAGGTAGGGCGGTGGCTCACGTCTGTAATCCCAGCACTTTCGAGGCCGAGGCAGGTGGATCATCTAAGGTCAGGAGTTCAAGACCAGCCTGACAAACATGGTGAAACCCCGTTTCTACTAAAAATACTAAATCAGGTGGGTGTGGTGGCAGGCGTTGGTAATCCCAGCTACTCAGGAGGCTAAGGCAGGAGAATCACTGGAAGCCAAGAGGCAGAGGCTGCAGTGAGCCAAGATTGCACCACTGCACTCTAGCCTAGAAAATAAGAACGAAACTCCGTCTAAAAAAAAAAAAAAGTACAAGGTAAAACAGCAAGTGCTGATGGAGAAGCTGCAGAAGATCTAGCTAAGAGAATTGCTGAATGTGGCTATAATAAACATCAGATTTCCAGTGTAGATGGAACAGCCTTCAACTGGAAAAGGATGCCAACCATCTAGGATTCTTTACAGCTAGAGAGAGAGGTCAATGCCTGGCCTCAACACTTTAAAGAACAGGCTGACTTCTTTAGAGGCCGAGACACAAGAATCACCTGGACCCGGGAGGCGCAGGCTGCAGTGAGCCAAGATCGCACCACTGCACTTCAGCCTGGGCAAGGCAGCGAGACTCAATCAAAAAAAAAAAAATCTTAAGGGCCTTAAGAATTATTACACTAAATCTACTCTGCCTGTGGTCTATATATGGAATAAAAATCCCAAAAGACAGCACGCCTATTTACGGCATAGTTTACTGAATGTTTTAAGCCCACTGTTGAGATTGACTGCTCAGACAAAAAAAATTCAAGGTATTACTGCTCACTGACAATGTACCTAGTCACCCAATAGCTCTAATGAAGATGTGCAAGATTAACGTTGTTTTCATGCCTGCTAACACAACATCCATTCTGCAACCCATGGATCAAGGAACTTTTCAAGTCTTATTTTTCAAGAAATACATTTTATAAGGCCGTATTTGTCATAGATAGTAATTCCTCTGACAGATCCTAGTAAAGCAAATTGAAAACCTTCCCCATTAAGAACACTTATGATTCACAGGAGGTCAAAATATCAACATTAACAAGAGTTTGGAAGAAGCTGATTCTAATCCTTATGGATTACTTTAAGGGACTGAAGACTTAAGTGGAGGAAGAACCTGCAGCTGTGGTAGAAATGGCAAGGGAACCAGAATTAGAAGTGGAGCCTGGTATTTCGGAAGGCCAAGGCAGGAAGACCAGTTGAGCCCAGGAATTTTAGACCAGCCTGGGCAACAAAGTGAGATCCTATCTCTTAAAAGAAAAAACTAAACTATAAAATTAGCTGGACAAGGTGGCTCATGCCTGTAATCCCAGCACTTTGGGAGGCTGTGGCGGGCAGATGACTTGAGGACAATAGTTAGACCAGCCTAGCCAACACGGTGAAACCCTGTCTCTACTAAAAATACAAAAATTAGCTAGGTGTAGTGGCACAGGCCTGTAATCCTAGCTACTTGGGAGGCTAAGGCACAGGAATCACTTGAACCTGGGGGGTGGAGGCTGCAGTGAACCAAGCTCACATCACTGCACTACAGCCTGGGTGACAGAGTGAGATTCTGTCTCAAAAAAAAAATAGCTGGGTGCGGCGGCATGTGCCTATAGAGGCTGAGGCAGAAGGATCACTTGAACTGGGGAGGTAGAGGCTGCACTGAGCTGTAATCATGCCAGTGCACTGCAGCCTTGGTGACAGAACAAGACCCGGTCTCAAAGAAAAAAAAAGTAGAGCCTCAAGATGTAACTGAATTGCTGCAATCTCTTAATAAAACTTGAACAGATGAGGACTTGCTTGTTATGGATGAGCAAAGAGAGCAGTTTCTTGAGATGGAATTTACTCCTGGTGAAGATATGTGAACACTGTTGAAATGACAACAAATTTAGAAGTAGAATACTCCATAAACTTAGCTAATACAGCAGCAGCAGGGTTTGAGAAGACCTGACTTCATTTTAAAGAAGTTCGACTGTGGATAAAATGCTGTCAAACAGCATCACAAGCTACAGAAATCTTTTGTGAAAAGAAGAGCCAATCGATGCAGCAAAGTTCATTATTGTCTTATTTTTAAAAATTGCCACAGCCATCCCAACCCTCAGCACTCACCACCCTGATCAGTCAGCAGCCATCAACACTGAGGCAAGACCCTCCACCAGCAAAAAAAAAAAAAAACAACTCCCTGAAGGCTCAGATGATTGATAGCATTTTTTAGCCATCAATTATTTTTTAGATAAGGTAGGTACATTTTCTAAGCAGAATACCATTGCATCTTTAACAGACCACAGTATAGTGTAAACATAACTTTTATATGCACTGGGAAACCAAAAAATTCATGTGACTCGCTTTATTGCAACATTTGCTTTATTGTGGTGGTCTGCAACCAACCAAAATATCTAGAAGGTATGCCTGTATTTACCTTCCCATAGTTTAAACCCCTAGAGAGCTGACCCTCCACCCCATTTTATGATCTTTTCATGTCATATCTCCATAGTTTATCATCTTTTAAACACTGTATAGAAACCTTCTGGCCTATTCACTTCTTTTCTAGGAAAGCCCTGTATCATTGTACAAGTTAACATCAAGGACAGGCACAGTGACTCACGCCTGTAATACCAAAATTTTGGGAGGCCGAGGTGGGTGGATCATGAGGTCAAGAGATCGAGACCATCCTGGCCAACATGGTGAAACCCTATCTCTACTAAAAATACAAAAATTAGCTGGGCGTGGTGGTGTGCGCCTGTAATTCCAGCTACTCGGAGGCTAAGGCAGGAGAATCGCTTGAACCAGAGAGTCGGAGGTTGCAGTGAGCGGAGATCACACCACCGCACTCCAGCCTGGCGACAGGGGGAGACCCCAAAAAAAAGAGAAAAAAAAATCACCTTGTTTCAGCCTAGTTTCCTTGAGTTTCCTGCCCTCTGCCTTCTTCCCTGACCCCTCCACATACACACACGAGAAGTATGCCTTTATCTCTATTTCCATGGTAAGGTCATGCAGTCCCCAAGAGCTGGAAGTCAACTGCCTCCCTAAGTGGTTACAGTTCATGTGCAGTGGTGCATAGTCCAGTGTCTGTGAGACTTTTCTGGTTTAAATTTCGGTTAATAAAATCCAACAGAGTTATTGTAAAGACTTAAACATTAACGTGACTTAACTTACAGGAAAATTTACGCAACAACCCCATCCACTAAGCAATTCATAAGATAACATTTACTCTTAAGTGTGATTCAGTTCACCACAGAGACTAAGAAAAATGACTTAATAAGATAGTTAAGTATCTCTTTACAACAGACTAGAAAAGGGTAAAAATTAAAGGATAGTTCATCAGACCATAACGACCATCTGGTGTTCAATCAAGGCAGTTTTGCCAGGTGGGGCACGGTGGCTCACGCTTGTAATCTCCGCATTTTGGGAGGTCGAGGCAGGAGGATCGCTTGAGCCCAGGTGTTGGACGCTGCAGTGAGACATGATCGTGCCACTGCACTAAAGCCTGGGCCACAGAACGAGACCATTACTCAAAAAAGAAAAAAAAAGAGAGAGACGTCTTTGCCAAAGCTGCCTGAGATTTACTGAGCACGCCCACTTGCACAGGTCCTACAAACCAGCAATAACAATACTAGTGCTTTCACCAATCATCAGGAAAATACACAGAAAAGCACTGGGTACTTTTTAAACTGTCATCTTGTTACTGTGACATTACATTTCTGTAGTTAAATAGTACAACAGGCCTCCAATAAGATATCCAACTGGGTACACGAATAATCGTGGCCCAAATTATCTGTTTCCCAGAACTCGAGGCTGTCGTCCACAACCCCTCCCGACTCCGAAAGGCAGAAGACAAATAACAGCCCCTCGCGGGTCAGTTTCCAGGCCCTGGAGGTGTGCGGCAGTCATCAGGGCCCGGCATGCGGTCGCGGCCCAATCTCACCCTGACCCTCAACGCCATCCGGAACGCGTAAGAGGGCGGGACCTGCCGTTCCTACCCGGGCCCACGGTGGGGCGGCGCCGGGACCTGCCGCCGCGGGCGCCTTTGTCGTGGGGACGCGGCCTCCCACCGCCCGCGCAGGCTTCGTTAAACCCCCCCCTCCCCGAGTACTCGCCGCCGCCTGAGCTCCGGAGCGCGGAAATGGATCCTAACGGAAAGGGAACGCGGAGGGCGCGCCGCTGGCAAGAGGCGGGAGCCGCTCGCGCGCCCCTCACCTGTGAGCCTCAGCCGCCACAGCCCCACGCGCTGCGCCGGCGCGCTCCCGCTGCCCTGCGCCCGCGCTTCCGGAGGCGGAGAGAGCGGAAAGGGAAAGGAGGGGCGGCGCAGGGAGGGGCGGGGGCGCGGGGCGCGGGGCGCGGGGCGCGGGGCGCGGGGCGCGGGGCGCGGGGCGCGGGGCGCGGGGCGCGGGGCGCGCCGCGTGCGGGCCTCTAGCGGCTTTCCCGGTAGGCGTCACAGAGCGCGGTGGGCCAGCGGCCAGGCCCCGGCTCCATGCGGGCGCAGCGGAGGCCGGGCCGGGAACCAGCGCACGGGAAGAACCGCGGAGGAAGGGCGCCCTTGAGGCGTTTCTGCTGCTCCGCGCTGCCTAGGGTGGCGTGGGTAGGTCCCGTTGTTACCGTGCGTTAATAGGGAAAGCTGCCTGGATTATCTTGTAATTCTCTACCAAAACAAGAATAAAAACGGACGGCGGTTGTGTGTTTGTGATATTTTCTATCAGCAAAGTTCAGTTGAGACTACTGGTTGGTTCTGTGGGCCAGAGACTGGTAGCAGAATGGAAAGTCCTTTGCGGAGGGGTAAACAAGGTGGGTAGTTAAAACAATCCAAGGTAAAAATGATCTCTACAGAATATGTTGAATGCAATAACTTCACGTTGAACTTTCAGGTGTGGTAGGATGATGGCACCCCAAAAATGTGCACCTCCTAATCCCCACAACACGTGAATATGTCACTTTATGTGGCAGACAGGATTTAGCTGATATGACTAAGGATCAAAATGGGAAGATTAACCTGGATTATCCAGTGGACCCAATGGAATCACAAAGGTCCTTATAAGAGGAAGACAAGAAGTTCAAAGTTACTAGTGGGAGCTGTAAGCCCAAAAGCTAGAGGTTGAAGTGATGTCAGAAAGAGGCAGTGAACCAAGGAATGCAGGTAGAAGCTGCAAAATGAGGAAACGTGTTTTCTCCTGAAGCCTCTGGCAGGAACGCCAGCCTGCAAATTTTGGTTTTAGACTTCAGACCTTCAGCACTGTAAGACAATAACTTGTGTTGTTTTAACTAATTTAAATTTGTAGTAATTTGTTATAGGAGCAATGGTACACAATCCAGAAGGTACTCAATAAATATTGTTCACACCTAAGTGCAAAGAAGGATGTCCAGAGGAATTCCAATAAGGATTGTCTCTATTTTCATCCTTCACAATGTATTTTGTACTTGCTGGTCTTAATTACCAAAAGGATAATCAATTCTCTTTTTGTTGTCTAAAAGAAAGCATTGGCTGGGTGAGGTGGCTCACACCTGTAATCCCAGCACTTTGGGAGGCTGAGGTGGGTGGATCACCTGAGGTCAGGAGTTCAAGACCAGCCTGGCCAACATGGTGAAACCCTGGCTCTACTAAAAATACAAAATAGCTGGGCATGGTGCCATGAGCCTGTAGTCCCAGTTACTCAGAAGGCTGAGATAGGAGAATCGCTTGAACCTGGAAGGTGGAAGTTGCAGTGAGCGGAGATCATGCCATTGTACTCTAGCCTAGGCAACAAAGCAAGATGTGAGTCTCAAAAAAAAAAAAAACACTTTCTTTTAAGGTGCTTTTTTAAAAGCCACTTTCCAGGGATAGATGTTTAAACTGTGATCAGCTGTGTGCAGTGGCTCATGTTCGTAATCCCTGCACTTTGAGAGGCCGAAGTGGGTGGATCACCCAATGGAGATCAGCCTGGACAACATGGTGAAACCTCATCTCTACTACAAATACTATAATTAGCTGGGTATGATGGTGCACATCTGTAATCTCAGCTATTTGGGGGGCGGAGGCACAAGAATCGCTTGAACACGGGAGGCAGAGGTTGCAGTGGGCCCAGATCATGCCACCACACTCCAGTGTGGGCAACAAAGTGAGCCCCTGTCTCAAAATAAGTAAATAAATAAATAATAAAATAAATTGTGGTCAAAAGTTTATCTTACAAAGGACTTGATATTCCTCCAAAGAAAGTATACCAAGAGCCAAAAACACATGAAAAGATACTCAATACCACTAATTAGGGAAATGCAAGTCAAAACCACAATGAGATAGATACCAGTTCACACCCACTGGGATGGCTTTTGTCAAAAAAACAAAATAAGGATTGGCAAGAATGTGGAAAGATTGAAACCCTTGTGCAACGTAGAATAGCTCAGCCACTGTGGAAAATGGTATGGCATGTTCTAAAAAACTTGAACATAGAATTATATGACCTAGCAATTCCCTTCTGGACATATACTAGAAAGAAGTGAAAGCAGGGTCTCAAACAGATATTTGTATACCCATGTTCATAGCAGTATAGCCAAAAGGTGGAAACAAGTGTTCATCAACAGACAGATGAAACAGAATGTAGTAGATACATAAAATGGAATATTACTCAGCCCATGACCTGTGTGCCTCTGGTCCACGTTACAACATTAAGATGTTCTGCAGGACAGACAGAATGGAATTAATGTTCTCCAAAGAGACAGAACCAAAAGGAAATAGATAGATATATATCTAACCAAAAGGATAGATAGATAGATATATGAGAAGGAATTTATTAGAGAAATTGGCTTACATGATTATGGAGGCTGAGAACTCTGATGATACACCCCTTCACCAGCTGGAGAGCCTGGAAAGCTGGTGGTGTGGCTCAGTTCAACTCCGAAGGCCTCAGTAGCAGGGAATCAGATGGCGTAACTCTGAGGCCGTAGGCCTGAGAACCCAGGAGGCTGCTAGTGTAACCTGGAGTCTCAACTCCAGAGAGCCTGGAGTTCTGATGTCCAAGGACAGAAGAGTATATCCTAGCCTCAGGGCACAGAAGAAACCACCTTTTTGTTCTTTCTGGGCCACAGCTGATTGGATGGTGCCTGCCCACATTAAGGGTGGATCTTCCCCACTCAATCCACTGACCCGGGGCAATCTTCTTGGGAAACACCCTCATAGACACACCCAGAAATAATCCTTTGCCAGTTCTCCAGGTAATCCCAATGCAGTCAAGTTGACACCTAAAATTAACCATTGTCACAATTCTTATCTTACCTCACCTCTCAATGTTCCTCAAATCTCTGGAGGATGAATTACTATTTGTTAAGTAAATGTACAAAGTGGTAATGCCGATTTAGCAGCAATACATTTCTCCAAAGAATATATACATATATATTCTTATATGTATGTGCTTTGAGGTAGTTTTCTGACTCCAGGCTTACATTTCTTCATGTCTGCATTACTCTTGGAAACAATATATATGGGTGTATTGGAAAGATCATGGTCTTAAGAGTTATGGCCTGGGCTGTCAGTAAGTTTCAAACCAGTCTCCCCTTCTCCCCTTTACCGATTCAAGTTATCAAGTTATAATCACTTAGCCTTGTCAGGAGGCTGGATCAGTTGCTGCTACTCTCACAAAGCTACTATCCACTTTTTTTTCTTTGGAGATACGATCTTGCTTCGTTCCTCAGGCTGAAGTGCAGTGCTGCGATCCGGGCTCACTGCAACTTACGACTCCCGGGTTTAAGCAATTCTCCTGCCTTAGCCTCCCGAGTAGCTGGGATTAGGCGCATGCCACCACAGCTGGCTAATTTTTGTATTTTCAGTAGAGATGGGGTTTTGCCATTTGGCCAGGCTGGTCTCGAACTCCTGACCTCAGGTAATCCACCCACCTCAGCCTCCCAAAGTGCTGGGATTACAGATATGAGCCACCATGCAAGGCCTAAGACTATCCACTTTTAAGCATGGAATACAGGTCGGGGGAAAGAATTTAACCTTTTTTTTTTTCCTCTTCTGTAATATGACTAAATCACAGACTTCTTAGGAAGCACCATGGCATAGTGACTAAATGCACAAGCTCTGAAGCTAGACCACATGGAGTAACAACCAAATCCTAGTTCTATTACTTATTAGTTTTGTAATGTTAAGCATGTTATCTTACCTCCTGTGCCTCAATTCCTCACTGCATAGATGGAGATAACAGTATCCGTTAGGGTTGCTGTGAAGATTAAATGGAGTATGTTTGGTGCTTAGAATAGTATCCGGCATACAGTAAGTGCTGTTAGTTACTATTATGGTGAGCCAGAGCTTAAATTGAAGAATTAATTTAAATGTATCATAAAGCCTTCAGAATATAGTCCTTGGCATGTAAATTATCAAAAAACGTAGATTTGGTTGTTGGTGATAACAAGCCACTATGCTTTATTTGAAATAATTTGGGTTTGTAGGGTACAGAAAGCTGATAACTTTTTTTTTTTTTTTTTTTTTTTGAGAGGGAGTCTCACTGGGTCGCCCAGGCGCGATCTGCAACCTCTGCCTCCCGGGTTCAAACAGTTATTCTGCCTCAGCCTCCCGATTAGCTGGGACTACAGGCGCAAGCCACCACACCCAGCTAATATTTTGTATTTTTATTACAGATGGGGTTTCCCCGTGTTAGCAAGGATGGTCTCGATCTCCCGACCTCGTGATCCGCCCGCCTCGGCCTCCGAAAGCTCTGGGATTACAGGCGTGAGCCACCGCGCCCGCGCCCGGTAACTTCTTTTGATCGTCACCTTGGCGTGGGAAAGTCACATCTAGCATGAGGCACTCTCGGTTTTTGACTTGCAAGGTATAAGAAAGAATGAAGTGGAATGTAGTTGGCCCGAGTGTTGTGGGTTATTGTTAAGCTGATTTAACATTGTCTCCCCCTACAACAACCACGCTTGACTAGCAAAAAAAAAAAAAAAAAAAAAAAAAAAAAAAAAAAAAAAAAAAAAAAAAAAAAAAAAAAAAAAAAAAAAAAAAAAAAAAAAAAAAAAAATGAAGTGCCCATGAATACCAATTAATACTAAAAGCAAAAGCTACATTTGCTACTTTATTAGTCTTAGTAGTAATTGCCAGTGTTTAAGTAGCCTATTGGCATCTACTTAGCAAGCATTATCTGTATATTACTGGCTGGGACTATGACAGAAGAAAAGGCAAATATATACTCTAAAAATTATTTGGACTACTTTTCTTTGCGCGGGTGATAGCATGTACTGAATAGTTGGCAATATATATATATACAGAATTGGGGCCAGAGTGATTACGGGCAGCTGCGTGCACCCTGTTGCACCAGGCAGACTTCTTTGGACTTTTCCACAGCGAGGAAGTGCAGGCTTCATTTACTCCACCGCACGTGTCTGATCCCTTCCCTAAGGCCGCAGGGTGGGAAAGGAAGGTTGTTAGAAATTGTGTAACAAGGAGGCTCGGGAACGGTTGCCTATTTAATCTAAATAGCGAATGAAAATCAGGCAGAAATGTTGCGGGCTGTAAGCAAGGCAAAGCGAGAATGACGGGATCACCTGAGCTCGGGAATTCCCAGCGCCGCTGACACCTGCAGCAAAATTTTCCATGAACAGACGGCACCGTGTGGAGGCGCGGGAGGGAGCGGCGTGCGCCGCGCTGGGTCGCGCCCCCTACCCGTGGGGCCGCGGCCCGGACCCCGCCCCCGCACCGTGGGTGGGCGCCTCCCGGCTGTCACTCAGCCGCCGCGGTGGCTCCAGGCCCCGCCCGACACGCACTTCAGGGCGGCCCGGCCCCGCCCCGCCCGCAGCAGGCTCTCCAGGCTTCAGTCACAACGCGGCGGGGCTCCCTGGCTGCGCCCGGCGTGGCAGCTGCGGGCCCGGCGCCGGCTGGCGGCGCTGAGGGGTCGCGGAGAGGGGCGCGGCGGCGTCTGCCGGGGCCGCTCCCTCGGTGGGCCGCGGGCGAGGCATGAGCGCGGGCTCCCCCTGCCTCCGGAGCGCCGGCGGGGAACGGCGGGGCAGGAGATGTGCCTGTCCTTAGCGGCCCAGGAAGCAGCATGCACCCCGATGCGACCGACAGCGGCGGCGGCCGTCCTGCCCCGGGCTTCAGTGGCGAGCGGCGGCCGGAGTCCCCGGGGGACGCGGAGGCCGCAGTGGCGGCGCCGGGGGGCCTGGGCGGCCGGAGCTGGCGGGGGCCCGTGGCGGTGGCCGCACTCGCAGCCGTGGCCCTCTCCTTCCTGGGGCCCGGCGGCGGGGAGGCAGCGGGGGCCGCGGGGCCCAGCTCCGTCCTGATCAGGCTCAGCCTGTACCTGAGCTGCGCCGCGGCCGCCTTCCTGCTGGGGACCCTGTTCGCCCTCGTCTGCCGGAGTCCGCGCGCCCCGCCGCCCGACTTCGCAGCCGCCTGGAGCCGGTTGGCCGCGACCTCAGCCGCTCGCCGCCCGCCGGGGGTAAGTGCCCGACTCCTGGCCGCTCGACTCCGCCGGCCCTCCCCGCTTCCGGTGCCCGAGCCCCGGGGGGCCGCAACGTGCCCTCTTCGAAGCGGGAAGCCCGGAGCCACGGGGTTGGGGTGTGGGCCCGGCGGTGGACGCGACCGTTCCCCGGCCCCCCGCGCCTGGTGGGCACCGGGCTCCGCGGGGCTGGCGGAGATGCTCGTTATTAGGCTCCGTAGTCACTCGACAGCCATCCTCAGTCACAACCCTGGCGGTCTCCCCAGACATCGGGTGTCGCTTGCCGTGGGAGGGGAAGAAGGGTTCACAGCGTTCGCTGTGCGCGGGCTCTGCGCTCGGTCTTGGCGATCCGCTTGGTTCTTCTGGCCGTTCTCGGTGGGTGGGGGGCAACTTTATGACCGTTTGCTGATGAGGAAACTTGGTTTGGTCCCCGGCGCCAGCACCTCACCCCACCTGCGTGCCCTTCCCACCACACCATCCCGCGTTTCACCGTGCTAGTAAGTATTACCGTAGTGCAGTCCGCAGGCTTCTGTGATTTGGAAAGGGGATGCCAGTAATCACTGGTTTGCAACAAAAGGTAGGCTATCCTGGGCGCGCTGTGGGACCTTAGGCTGGGGTTAGGGAATGTAGGAAAGAACGGTGTTTTAAATGAGCGCTTCTCTTTCTCAGTGCCAAACCCACTGCCCTTTCTTCCACATTCCTTCTCCTAACCCCTTAAAGGGAACTTTATTCTACCCCAGCTTTACACTCACTGCTTCGCTGAGTGATACCATCATTCTACTGAAATTGCCCCAAGCGCTTTGGGGTAAGAAAAATGGTAGTGGCTCAACTTCATGAGAATATTTGTTCATGACCAGCGTCCCCAGGGTTTGTATTTGCTTATCACATGACCTGTTCATTCCTTTATTCCCACCCCCCCATGCCTTTATTTTTTTAAAAAGGCATCACACTTTACCAAATTACTCTGTTAGTTCAGAGCGCAGCGCTGAGGTAATGGCGGAAGGCTTTAGTAGGTAACAGACATTTCACTCAGTAGGCTGATAAACAAGGCAGTGATTAAGGAACAGACAACTCCTGTTTTTAGAAGTGGTCTCAAAAATTAGTAACATTTGTTTCTCTTACGAAATCTTCACTTAGCCATCCATTTTTCATATCTCATTTAGCAGGAGCTGGGGAGCAGATGTGTCTTTCCTCTTGCTTTTTTTCTACAATGACAAGTAAGGAGCCTGAGATTTTACTAGTTGGTTTGTTGATCAATAAAATATGTCTTAATTCTTGAGTATTGGAAGATGTTATAATTGATTCAGTAAATATTGAGTATCTTGTGTGAGGCAGATACTGTTTTGGAAGCTGAGGTTGAATCAACAAGACACAAATATCCTGCTCTCTGAAGATCCTACGGGGGACCAGGCAATGAATAAATGCTGTGGGATAGTGATACATGATTCTGAAACAGGGATTAAGAGTTATGTGACCAAGAGGGACTAGAAGGGGAAAGTTTAGAGCGTGAGGTCAGGATCAAAGTCTTGGTATTGCAGTCCATCTCCCAGGGCATTGAAAGCCTCCTGTTGTGGGTTAGCGCTCTGTTTCCTGGAAAATGTGTTCCCCCAAATCTCCCAACTCACTAGCACCTCTGGGTAGGTAAAATGTGAATTATCATCTAGAAAGATTGTTCAGTAGAGGAATTGGAGAAGATAGTAATTTAAAGGTGACAGAGAAAATGAAACAGCACGTATAAATCTCTCATGAATACTACCCAAAGGTTTCAGGTAATGGAAGAGGTGAAGTGTAATCTAAGGAAAGTGAATATTGATCATTCTTTTTGTCCGTGAATTCCTAATAGCCTTAAATAAGAAAATAAGTGTATTAGTCCGGATACAGATTTTGCCATGTTGCCCAGCCGGGCCAAGATGGTGAAACTCTGTCTCTACTAAAAATACAAAAATTAGCTGGGCATGATGGCAGGTGCCTGTAATCCCAGCTACTTGGGAGGTTGAGGCAGAGAATTGCTTGCACCTGGGAGGTGGAGGTTGCAGTGACCGAGATAGCACCACTGCACTCTAGCCTGGGTGACACAGCAAGACTCCCATCTTAAAAAATAAAAATTAAAAAGTTTTTAAAGTGCATTAGGAAATTACATTCTAAGATATATATTGCTTAGAACTGAAATACATTTCATTCACATAAAATTGTATTTTCTTTGTAATACTGGTGGTGTTTACTCAACCCTCTAGTGCTATATTTCCAATTATTTGTGTATGCTTTGTTTTTGTTTTTTTCTTGCTTTTGGACATGGTCTATTCTGTCCCATAAGCCACCACACCTGGCTAATTTTTTTTGTAGGTACAGGGGCCTGCTGTGATCCTCCTGCCTCAGCCTCCCAGAGGTCTACAGTTATATCCATGAGCCACCATGCCTGGCTGTGTGTGCTTTTTAAATGTTCTCTTCTTTATGAATGGAAGAGTGGGAAGCAGAAGCATGTGGTGTAGTATAAAATATCTACAGTCAGTGATGTGGGAGCTGGACCACACAGGTCAGCTAACATATGTGGAGGAGGAGGCTGTTTAGCAGTGAACCAAATGGAGCTACTTAGAATAACAGTGACTGCTATACAAATTTGGATTCAGCGTGAAGAAGAGAATCCTCATTTATTCCTGTATATTTTGAGTTCTTCTAGTGTGAGCTAGACACGTTAGGCACTGGGATCAGTCTTTCTATCTATGTATCCTTCCTTATTTTATCTTCTTGACTTCTTTTGATAAGAGGAAGAAAGTACAAATACTGTTAAACGTAGGTAACTAGAGAAGTCTCACTGAAAAGGGAAAAGGGAAGACCCTCTACCTTAAAAAAATAAAAAGTTGGGTGCCTAGTAGAATATCGGAAACTAAAGGCCACTGCCATGTGAAGAAAGCATTAATGAAAGTCTTTGAAGTTTATCCAGAAAGTAGTTTAACAAGACCATGGAATCGGATTAATAAGCATTTACTGAATGTCTGCCACATACCTCATATTCTGACCTTGTAAGATAATTTTGTTGTCCAGTTAGTTGCTGAGTGCCAGTTTCAGGCACAGAATATGTGCTCAGTAGATGGATTTTTAAAAGAACAATTTTAAGTATCCAACTGACATTTTTAGGTCTGAAATTTCAACTGCAGTTTCCTAGAGAAGGGTCAGAGCTTTGCTTGCAATAGGTGGCATTAAGAACTGGGATAATGCTTTCTGTAAGCACATGGCACTGTTTTTGGTGTTAGCGAGGATTCTAAGATGCACAAGAGTGCTCCCTTCCTGCCCTCTCCAGCCCAGTATATTAGTCCCACGGGGAGGACTGGATGGGAGAGCAGATGTTTGTAGAGACAGACAGTAAACCCATTCACATAGCAGTCTACTGCTCCAGTTGGCTTGGGTCAGACTGCTAGGATTCCTAAATGAGTTCTTTTACTAATACAAATGTTCTTTGAATAAAACAAACTCATTTAGTTACTCGAGGGGAAAAGGAAAAGAAACAGGAATTAGGGAGACTATACACAGCCTCTTTGTGGCTTTTTCCTTTGTTATGCCAATATGATAAACTAATCCTCAGTCATTTGATAATGGGTAATGGCATATAATATATTTATGGTCTTCAGAATTTTTTTTTTTTTTTTTGCATTTTAACTAGAGGATTTAAGTCATGGTAGCCACTGAGAAAAATACTTTTGAGGAAGGTGGCTTTTGAAAACCTTAAATCATAGGATCCTACCTGTCTATAGTATAAACACTGTTTTACTTTCTTTTTCTTTTTCTTTTTTTTTTTGAGACAGGATCTGACTCTCACCCAGACTAGAGGGCAGTGGTACCATCTTGGCTCACTGCAGTCTCCTCCTCCCAGGCTCAAGCCGTCTTCCACCTCCCACCTCACCCTTCTGAGTAGCTGGAACTACAGGTGTGTACTACCAGCTAATTTTTGTATTTTTGGTAGAGACGGGGTTTTGCTATGTTGCCCAGGCTGGTCTTGAACTTCTGAGCTCAAGTGATCCACCCACCTTGGCCTCCCAAAGTGCTGGGATTACAGATGTGAGCCACCTCACTTGACTTAAATTCATAATTTTTAACTTAATTTTTTCCATAGGTTGCACAATTATATGATTAAAAAAGCATCCAGAAAGGTATAGAGTGAAAAACATCTTCCTTCTAGGCAGCCAATATTAATAGTTTCTGTTTATTCCACGCATTTGACACACATATAGGCACATACAAATATGTATTCAAATGGAGAAGTTTTTGATATATATATAATCTTGGTATGTGAACAGTGATTACACATAAAGGAAAATTATTTTCTGTATTTTCTGTCATGATGGAACTATTAAGGTTGGTCAGCAATATTAAGGTTAGTTAGCATAAGATGGTTGTATATGAATAGTGATAACTTCAAAGTGTGAGGATACAATGCATGATTAAACCTGGAACAGAAAACAGTGCTAATCAGGTGTATGTAGGAAATGACAAAAGTGTGTATTTGAATTTAGCAAAATTGTCTAAAGGAAGCAATATATATTCTTACAATTTTTAAAAAACAACAGAATGGGTCTGGAGTACATGTACCATTTGAGATTTGAGTTACCAGTGAGTATATGAGATAGATGATTCTAGGAGCTAGAATTAGAAAGGTAGTGTTGGCCAGGTTGTGGAAATGCCAGGGAATAGAACTGAATTTTAGTCTTCAGGCATGGTGACTGTTGGCATTTTCTGAGCACAGGAATGATAGCATCAGACCTGGACTTTGAAGCGTTGAATGGATACGTGATTGGGATGGACTTAAAAGGAGAAATACTGGCTGGGTGCGGTGGCTCATGCTTGTATTCCCAGCATTTTGGGAGGCCGAGGCAGGTGGATCATCTGAGGTCAGGAGTTCAAGACCAGCCTGACCAAGATGGTGAAACCGGTCTCTACTAAAAATATAAAAATTAGCCAGGTGTGGTGGTGCGCATCTGTAATCCCAACTGCTCAGGAAGCTGAGGCAGAATAATTGCTTGAACTCAGGAGACAGAGGTTGCAATGAGCTGAGATAGTGCTACCGCACTCCAGCCTGGGTGATAGAGTGAGACTGTCTCAAAACAAAAAGAGAGAAAGAAATACTGTGAGGCTGCAATGATAAAAAGTGAGGGTTAATGAAGCTGTGTGAATGGAGGCAACAGGCAGTACATTCAAGAGTGAGGGAGACTTTTCTTTGATATGATTCTCAGTTATCATTACAGATAAGTTCAAGAATGTTCTCAGGAGAGTCCTAACATTCCTTTTAAACAATAAATTCAACCCAAACCTGAGGATCCCACAGTATATAGCAGCAGAAGTATCCCAGCAAAGTCTCCCAAGTTGAATGTTCTACTTGGAGCCTTCTTAATTCTGGTAATTCCGGGGGGATTTATTTCACACTCTCTTGAATCTTAAGCTGCTTTTGTTTTTGAAGCACAGTATGTCACATTGGTGATTGAATATTGTCTTCTTAAAAATATCTTAGGCTTCATTTCCCAACCATATCATTTTGGGGTAGGAAAATGCCCTAGATTCCTTCAAATATAGGATTCTTTATAGTGAGAATGGTGCATATGGTTGTGCTAAAAAAGGTGACACAGGAAGTTTAGTGCTGAGAGTTCACGACACAGAAAATGAACAGTGTCTGTGGAAGGCTGTTAGTATTGAAATAATTGCATACCACCTTACCAACATTTTAAAAATTGCAACTGTACTTTTGAAAGAAAAAAATTTCAAACTTGGAATCTGTGTTTTTATCCTTTACTGCTGTAGGTTACCTATTCCATCTAGGTTGCTTGGTTGCATGGGGATGGCAGGTAGGTAGGCAGCCCTTTGCAGGGGCTCTCCTGAATACCCTGAGGGCCAGGGGTTAGGTCGAAGTCACACCCTGCTTTAGTGTACGAGTGTGTGCTTCTATAGTTTTTTTTTTTTTTGAGACAGAGTCTCGCTTTATCAACCAGGCTAGAGTGTAGTGGCATGATCTTGGCGCACTACAACATCCTCTTCCTGGGTTCAAGTGATTCTTCTGCCTCAGCCCCCTGATTAGCTGGGACTACAGGCATGAGCTATCATGCCTGGCTAATTTTTGTATTTTTTGTAGAGACAGGGTTTCACTGTGTTGGTCAGGCTGGTCTTGAACTTCTGACCTCGTGATCCACCCACCTTGGCCTCCCAGAATGCTGGGATTACAGGCGTGAGCCACTGCACCCGGCCTTTAAAGTTTTTTTTAATGAGGTTATGATCTCATACAGAACCTCATCCTCTTGCAGTACTCCTACCTCCTCGCCCTATCATCCCGTCAGCGTTTCTGGGAGCCCACACAGTGTGCCATGTATTTGGGGATAATCTCACTTACATTCTTCTATTCCTGGTGCCTCCAAAGCACTTGAGAGAGGTCTCTGTGCTGTGCCACCACTGCTGGTCTGTGAGAAAGACTTTCCCTGCTGGGGTACTACTGTCTCAGTCCTCCAGAGCTGTATGTCTGGAGGGGCTTGGTCTATCCTTCGGGGTTTTTCTAAGGCAAGGCCACATATATGCTTTATAGAAGCAGGGAAGCTAGCCCTGTTTCTCTTACTCAGGCATGTTTTTAAAACATTTTTTTAAATGTTTTTTTCTTACGGAAGCTAAGGAGCTTATGCCCCTCCTTGCATCCTCTGTGAAGACAGCCTCTTCTTTTCTCTTGAGGCTTCTCTCCATCTGGCTCAAACTGGCTGCTGGGACCAAGCCAGGGCTTTCTCTAGTCCTCAACCTTGAGCCTCTATACAGAAGCCATCTCCCACAAGGCTTCTTCCTCCTATGTGAATCAGCTCATGCAAATGTATACCTGAGGGCTGCTTGCAGGCTGCCAATTTGTTATACATGAAATTAACATCTTAACTGTTCCAGAAATTTTTATATGTTTTTCCTGAAGCAGAGTTGTTAATCTCATTTTTTTTTTCTGAGTTTTTTCCCATTTCACTGAACCTTTCTTTTTCTGAAGTTGCAACCCCTAGATCAGAAAGTTGGATGTTTCCCAGATTTACATTTAGGTCATTCTTGAGGTCTGATTCCTTATTCTCTTTAGGGCAGTCTCAACTTTGGCCTCCTACAATAACCATCCCTGTCTACATTGAAGACTTAAGAGATTTATTCCTGAGGCTCAGATCTTGTTTTGGGCCTCAGACTTATTCAGCTACTTACCTTGACATTTTCACTTGGCAGTCCCAGTGGTACCTGAAGCTTGAGTCCATGCCATCTTATGATCAGTGTCTGTCTCTATTCCTCTTGTTCCTGTGTCGGTGAATAGCACCTCTGAAGTCAGGTCCCACAACCTAAGTCCTTGACATCTCCTTCTCCTCATACCACATAGGCACTCCATCAAGTCCTGTCCTTTTACCTCTTTTGCTAATTTTATTTTTTGATTCATTTACTTATTTTTGAGACAGGATCTCACTCTGTTGCCCAGGTTGGAGTCCAGTGACGCGGTTATGGCTCACTGCAGCCTCAGCCTTCTGGGCTCTAATGATGCTCCTGCCTCACTCCCACAAATAGCTGGGACTGCACGTGGATGCCACCACACCCGGCTAATTTTTTTTTTTGCCCTGAGACAAGGTCTGGCTCTGTTGCCTAGGCTGGAGTGCAGTGGCATGATCCTGGCCCACTGCAACCTCCATTTCCTGGGTTCACGCCATCCTCCTACTTCAGCCTCCCAAGCAGCTAGGTCTAAGGGTGCGTGCCATCACACTCGGCTAATTTTTGTATTTTTTTTAGAGACAGGGTTTCACCATGTTGCCCTCAAGCCATTCACCTGCTTTGGCCTCCCAAAGTGCTGGGATTACAGGTGCGAGCTACCGTGCCTGACTGGCTAATTAAAAGAAAAATTTTGTTTGTAGAGATGGGGTCTCTCTCTGTTGCCCATACTGGTCTCAAACTCCTGAACTCAAGCCATCCTCCCCACTTGGCCTCCCAGAATGTTGGGATTACAGGGGTGCCTGCCCTTGTCTCTTGAGTATCTTGTATTCATCCACTTCTTTCAGTCTTTCCTGCTTGGCCTCAACTACCATCGTGTCCCACCTAGATGACTGTAACAACCTTTCCATTGGTCTCTGCCTCCATGTTGGCTCTCCCTTCCATTCATTCTTTAAGAAATGAGTGCCTAATCAAATTCCTCTTTAGCAACACGTTTGGTTAAAAACTTTCAGTAACTTCCTGTTCTTCCTAGCTCTCTAGCCTAAATCTCCAGTCATAATTATCCTCACTCCTCATGCTCCTCCCTCAGTCCTCATAGTGCCCAGCTCTCTGTGTCTGTAGGGACTTTATATATTGTTTCGCCTGCCTTGAGCGCTCCACTGCCCCGCTTACCTAGTTGACATCTTTTCCTTTAGACCTCAGTCATCCGTTTTGCAGAGCTTTTCCTGTCTTTCAACTTTACATATTCTTACAGCACCACATACCTCTCCTTCCCTGTAGTTGTCACAGTTGTAATTTTATACTCATTCAGATGGCTCCTGATGTTTCCTTTTCATTAGTCAGTGAACTCCATATGAAGGCAGAAACTTCCCTGTCTTTTTTTTTTTTTTTGAGAGGGAGACTCGCTTTGTCATCCAGGCTGGAGCGCAGTGGTGCGATTTCAGCTCACCACAACCTCCGTCTCCCAGGTTCAAGCAATTCTCCTGCCTCAGCCTGCCAAGTAGCTGCATTACAGGCATGTGCCACCACACCCAGCTCATTTTTGTATTTTCAGTAGAGACGGAGTTTTACCGCGTTGGTCAGGCAGGTCTCGAACTGTTGACCTTGTGATCTGCCCACCTCGGCCTCCCTAACTGCTGGGATTATAGGCGTGAGCCACCGTGCCCAGCCCCCTCTGTGTCTTTAAGGCCTAGTTGGATGATTTAGTAGGTAAGCAATAAACTTTTAAATGAATGAATAACTGGGAACCAGTAAAGCATAGGCATGAAGAGAATGGATTTGGAGTTAGTCATTGGTCTGGAATTGAATCTTGGCTCTCCCCTACTAACTGTGACAGTGGGCAGCTTGCTTAAAAGAGAAATCTCTTCATCTGAAAAAAGGATACAGTAAATACTTTCAAAGGTTCTTTGGAACAATGTGATAGCATTTGTAAAATAAAGAATATAATGCTTTAGATATGGAAGATGCTAAATGGTAGCTTTAACACATTTTTTTACAAACCTTTTTATTATAAAATAAAAAAAATGCAGATTCAGAAAATCCCACCACATAAATGTATAGGGGGATGAATGATTACAGAGAGAATGTCTTTGTAACTTCCAGAAATTCCATTTGCCCCTTTGTATCTCCACCCCAATGTCGGCACCTTCTCTCCCATCTTAGTAACCTCATCCTGACTTTGTAGTAATCGCTTTCTTGCATGTCGTTATAGTTTTACTGCTCAAATGTACATCAGTGGACATTATCGTTTAGTCTTGTCTCTTAAAAAAAAAAAAGTTTCCCTTCTCTCCGTTTCTGTGCACTTTATCTACTGAAGTACCTGGAGGAATTGTCCTGTAGAATGTTCTGTAGTTGGGATTTTGCTGATTGCGCATCAGTGATGCAGTTCGATGTGTTCCTCTGTGTCCTGCAGATTGACAGTGGGTCCAGAGGCCTACTCAAACTCCTGTTTGATTCCTTTGGCAAGACTTTGAGTAGTGGTGTGCTCTTTTATCAGAAGGCATGTTGTACCTAGTTATCTTTCTTTTTATGATGTTAGTAGCTATTGACACTCAATACCTAGATCCATTAAATTATTAGTGACAAGATGGTGATATTTGTCATTTTTCAATTATTAAAAACTTTTAGAAGAGTATTGTCTCTTGTCTCTCATCTACTCTCTGGTTACACAAAGGAACAGTTCAGTAGAAAAGCTGGATGAAACCTTGGTTCTTCATTTTACTAGTTTCCACAATGAATTGGTTCCTTATCATCCTCTGAAGGTGACCAATTCCCCCATTGTGTTTTTAAAAAATACTGTTATTAATTCGGTTGGGTGCAGTGGCTCATGCCTGTAATCCCGGCACTTTGGGAGGCCCGGGTGGGTGGGTCATAAGGTCAGGAGTTTGAGACCAGCCTGGACAACATGGTGAAACCCCATCTCTACTAAAAAAAAACAAAAAAATTAGCTGGGCATGGTGGTAGATGCCTGTAATTCCAGCTACTTGGGAGGCTGAGGTAGGAGAATCACTTGAACCTGGGAGGCTAAGGTTGCAGAGAGCTGAGATGGTGCTACTGCAGTCCTGCCTGGGTAACAAGAGCAAGATTCTGTCTCAAAAAATTTATCTTATGAATTAATGGATTTGAACATATTTGATGAGTTTCAAAAAGTTGTGATTATTATATTTTTTGAAGCCTGTGTTATCCCATCTCCAGTGGGAGCCCTTTTTAGTTGACTCTTGAGTCATTTGGACATAACCCTTGTGGTCTTTGAGTGTTTTCTTACTATGTGGTGTAACAAAATGTTTTAGGCTTATGTCGAATGTCTTCTGCTTATACCTGGAATTAACCATATCTCCAAAAGGAGCCGTGTTTGTTTTTTTAAAGTGGGAAATGGCATTTCAAGAACTCATCTTGAGTGTCAGGGAGGCTTGTTGCTATTGGACTCGTCATTGTTTCTTGACTTCCTCTATGGAGGGATCTGAAAAAAAGACACATATGAGATTTATGTTTTGCAGAAAACAATCACCTAGTAGTTAGATTTGTGTATTCTGTCAAAGGCCAGTGACACTTACTTTGAACAGTGCTTTGTAATCCTCTGTGTCATTTGCTTAGCATAGGATGTGTTGGCATTGTTAATGTGTTCAGGAAAATAGTTCCTGTGGCCCCAGTTTGATTTATTTCACCATAATCTATGGCTGTGAATACAGTGGACAAATATGTGTATTATAGGAGTTATATAATGTGAATGTTGTGAAGTAAATGCCTTAGAAATTGGTAGAGCTAAACTTAACATCTGTTGCACTTGCTGTTTGCAGGTGTATTAACTGCATTATGTTACCCAGCTTAATTCTTGCCTCTATCATATGAGGTAGGGACTATTATTCTCATTTTGCAGAAGGGAAAACTGAGGTTTAGGGAGGCTAAATGATGTGCCCAGGCTATATAACAAGTGAAAGAACTAAGAATTAAACCCATGTTTCTTTTAACTCTGGAGTCGACATACCTAACTGCTTTATTACCCTTTTAATTATTAAAATTTAGTCAGGCCTGATTCAGATTCTAAATGACTTGGGAAGCTTTGGGATGATTCTAGGATTTGCTTAGTACTTAATGTTACTTCAGAGGTCTCAGAATGAACTTGAATGATGTCACAACTGTCCCTTCTGTGCTCCTGAGAATCTTTACTAATCAAGTAAGGCATTTTTTCCCCCTCTCCTGAACCTGGATGTGACTGCAGAATCCCTCTCAACACAGCATTCCAGGCAGCCACTAAAAATTCACGGAGTTGGCACATAGCGTGAAACCCATCGGCCATTTTGAGTGAGAACCTGGTAGAATGGCAGTAGTGCCTTTTGGACTCTGCTACCACTTTTTCTGTGCCTGTATTACTCTGTCATCACTGCATTATAACAGCTGGTTACGTACTTTAAAAATCTCTTCTGGTAAAAATCAATTTGATTTTTACCAGAAGATTATATTTCTTAAACTGTGATTAATTAACACTTAGGTCTAGGAGATGGTTTTAGGTACACTGCAAAAACGAAGAGGAAGCATGGGAGGCTAGTTTGGTGGTCACTTAAGTCTGAAAAAACTAAATTCTTTTTTTGTTGTTTGTTTGAGACAAGGTCTTCCTGTGTTGCCCAGGCTGGGGTGCAGTGGCACAATTATAGCTCACTGTAGACTTGACCTCTTGAGCTCAAGCAGTTCTCCCACGTAAGCCTCCCAAGGAGGTGGGATTACAAGCATGTGCCACCATGCCCAGCTGTTTTAAAAAATTTTTTGTAGAGAGAGGGTCTTACTATGTTGCCCAGGCTGGTCTTGAACTCCTGGGCTCAAGGGATCCTCCTACCTTGGCCTCCCAAATTGCTGGGGTTACAGGCATGATCTACCACACCCAGCCTTGGAAAAACTAAAGCTTTGTAATATGTGTTATTAAATTAACATTGTAAGAAATCCTAGTGTAAAGCAATCTGTTTAGCTTTTATATCCAATGTTTTCTAAACATGACTGATCCCTGTATCCTCTTCCTTTTCTTTTCTTTCCTCCTTTCCTTTCCTTTCCTTTCTCCTTTTCCTTTCCTTTCCTCTCTTTCTTGAGATAGAGTCTCGCTCTGTCTCCAGGCACCAGGCTGGAGTGCAATGGCGCAATCTTGGCTCACTGCAACCTCTACCTCCCGGGTTCAAGCAATTCTCCTACCCCAGCCTCCCAAGTAGCTGAGACTACAGGCATGCACCACCACGCTCAGCTAATTTTTGTATATTTTAGTAGAGACGGGTTTCACCATGTTGGCCAGGATGGTCTCCATCTCTTGACCTTGTGATCCGCCTGCCTTGGCCTCCCAAAGTGCTGGGATTACAGGCATGAGCTACTGAGCCCAGCCTCCTTCCTTTTATTTTTAAACAATAAGGAGATGTATTCTCTTAAGAAATAATAAGAGAGAGGACAAGCTCAGGGCTAGGGCAGGCTTCATGTGGAGACCATTGAGCCTCTAGGACCGTTTCTCTGTGTGTTTCTTAGCCCCGTGAGTCAGGAGAGCGTGCAGGCTGTTGGCCAGGTGACTGTATCAGTTTTAGACACCACAGCAGCACAGGATGATGCCCAGAGAAAGAAAGTCCCTTTTTGGAACAAGGAAAATGTTCTTAGAAATGCCCCTGGCAGTGTTCCACTCACATCTTACTGGCCAGGTTTGGGTGGGTGCCCGTTTCTTACCCGTTGTTGACACGGGGAACAGGATTTCTGTGATTGGGCTAGGACAGTCATTTATCCTTTTTGTTTTGTTTCCCTTACCTCATTGTGTACAGCTAGGCCAGTCACTTAAAGAGGATGAAGCTTGTAGGTTCACAACACTTGGCCTCGTGTCAAGGTCTTCATGACAGGGCCACTGTACCCTTTTAGTCTTCACTTGTATTCCTCTTCCTCAAGCTGACTACTTGTTCTTCCTGAGTTTACCATTGGGTGAGTGTGCATACACCCCAGAAGGCCTTTGCCCGTGTTTTTGTACATTTAGTTCTACTTGCTGTTAAAGGTTCAACTCAATTGCCCTTCTATCCAGGCAGCTTCATCATGCTCTTCATTTGTGCTCAGTAAGCATGCATTTATTGCGGGGAGGAGAGGGAGAGATCTAGGTAATTCCACTTTCTGGCTTGGGGGCTGAATGGGTACAGGTGCCCTTTGTGCGGGTTTGGGATGGTGGGATCTAAGAATATGGTACGTTTTGGCCATGTAGATTTCGAGATGCCTGTGGATCTGTCCAGCTGGTTGTTAAGTCTACAGGTGTGCAGTTCACAGGAGAGAACAGGGTTAAGCAGGTCGATTTGCTGGTCAGTGTGCAGGTGGCAGTTAGGACCACAGGGGAATGAGATTCCTGAGGGCAGCAGGATGGCTGAAAAGCAGCGAGTCCAAGTGCAGGCAAGGAAAGAGCAGCCCACCTAGGAGAGAAAGAGCATTTAGAGGCTGAGATAGAGAAGCCCAGAGAGCAGCAGGGAGCAGACAGCCAACAGTGTCTGGTGGAGCAGAGAGATCCAGAGGGAGGAGCCAGGGTGTGCTCTGGACTTGGCAACTGGGAGGCCTTTCGAGGTCCATGCCTGTGTAGTTTGGGGGTGGGAGTGGAGAGGTTTACGGTGTATGGCCTGTGCTCTGTAGAAACCTGGCTGAGAAGGCCAGACGAGAAAGTGGGACCTAGAGTGGAGTGTGTGTTACGGGATTTTTGTTGTTGTCAGGGAGAGAGATTTAAACACATTTTTAGGTTAAGGGAAAGATGGAAAAGTAGAGGGGAAGGGCCTGAACATCTCGGAGATGGATGGTAATTGATGGAGCCATGCCCAGGTGGGCAGGATGAGAGCACAGGTTGGGGGATTCGACTTTAGTAGGAGATAAAAATGGAGGCACATGGAGAGAACTTCATGGAGTTTGGCAGGGAATTTAGGTATTTCAAGCTGGATAGTCTCAAATATCTTGGTAAGTGGGAGACAAAATTAATTATGGATAGAGATATGATATGTGTAGAGGGTAATTTTTTTTTTTTTTTTTTTTTTTTGAGACATCATCTTGCTCTATAGCCCAGCTAGAATGCAGAAGAGGATTGTGGCTCACTGCAGCCTTCACCTCTTGGCCTCAAGCAGTTCTGTCACCTCAGCATCCCAGAGTGCCAGGAATGCAGGTGTGAGCCACTGTGCTGGGCCTATACAGGGTAATTTTAAGAGAAGTAGTAAAAAGTTTGGAAAAAATATCACTGGAGAGAATAACAGCAGAAGCATTTATTGAGCCCTTATTGTGTACTAGGCATTTCATTAGGCACTTTGCTTTCCCGTTGAACCCTCACAGTTATCCTATGAGAAAGTCACTGTTATCCTCATCGTATGGATCAGGAAACAGGTGTAGAGGGATCAGGTGACTACCCAAAAGTGACAGAGCCAGCTGGGATGGTGCCAGGCTTTCTTTGACAGGAGAGCCAGCCCTCTTGATCTCTGCTCTGCTGTCTCATAAGGGAGAAGCAGCATCACAAAGGTACATGGTTGAGTCCTGGGAAGTTAAGGGCCAAGATGTGAAGTTGGAGGCCATGAAAGTCTAGCAACGCCCACCGCGTGGTTGTGAAGTTTTTGTAGATGAAACACTTGTAGCAAACTCCCAGAGTGAAGTAGTGAAGATGTCTGTGGGATTGGGGTGACAGAGGGCCAGGGCACAAGAATGTTTGATGAGAGCTGCCCAGGCTTCATCAAACCAAGGGAAGAACCGAGGCCAGGAGGAAGCTGAGAGCTTGGAGAAAAGGAAAGGGTCAAAAGCCTGGGAGGCCTCCTATCTGTCACTATGCCTGGCCAGTTTTTAAAAATTTTAGTAGAGATGAGGTTTCCCCATCTTGCCTGGGCTGGGCTTTGAACTCCTGGCCTCAAGTCATGGGCCTGCCTTGGCCTCCCAAAGTGCTGGGATTACTGGTGTGAGCCACTGTGCCTGGCCTAAACACTGTATTTAAAACTACAGCTCATATATTTAACTAATTTCCTTTGCCTTTTAAAGTGATTAATGGCTTGTTGATATCATTGTGGAATAAAATTCTGTAGAGAGAGTTCATACTACCTCTTTTCTTTATGAACATACAAATGAAATATTATTGTTTCAGTTAACCTAAAGTCCAAGTTATGAATGACTCCACATTAAAACAAGCCTTTCTGATTTTCCTAAAGAAAACTTAATAGAACACTTATGTTTTTCTCAGGGATCATAATTTTTATCATCAGGACCAGTTAGCAGTGTTTCCTAAAGTATGTTCTCAGTGTCATAGAAATAATTTAGGAAATGCTGTTAAAAATACTAACTCCAAAGACATATCCTAACCTTTGTGAATTAAAAATATAAGGGAACAGTGTCTAAAAATCTGCATTGGGCCGGGTGTGGTGGCTCACGCCTGTAATCCAAGCTCTTTGGAGGCCAAGGCGGGTGGATCACCTGAGGTCGGGAGTTCAAGACCAGCCTGACCAACATGGTGAAACCCCGTCTTTAAAAAAATAAATAAATAAATAAAAAATAAAAATCTGCATTTGAACAAATTCCCCAGTGATTCTTGAAGAAAACTAATGTAGAGTGTTTTCAAGTTATGCATAGCAGCTTCCTGATATCAACAAAGCCCAAGGAAACTAAGTCACATCTAATATTAACATGATTATGTACCCACATGCACAAGGCTGCATTGCTCAGTCCTCTCTACTTAGTGGAATGGCTGTTGCACAAAGGCCTGTCTTAATAACATGTTTAAGAGCAGGATTGGCCGGGTGTGGTGACTCTCGCCTGTAATCCCAGTACTTTGGGAGGCCAAGGCAGACAGATCACTTGAGGTCAGGAGTTCAAGAGTAGCCTGGCCAACATTGCAAAACCCCATCTCTACTAAAAATACAAAAATTAGCCTGGAGTGATGGTGGGCATCTGTAATTCCAGCTACTTGGGAGGCTGAGGCAGGAGAATCACTTGAGCCCTGGAGGTGTAGGTTGCAGTGAGCTGAGATCTCCCCACTGTACTCTAGCCTGGGTGACAGAGTGGGACTCTTTTTTTTTGAGGCAAAGGCAGGATCTATTCTTTGAATGTCTTATTTTAGATAGAAACAGAAGAAACAGTTTTTATGATCTAGATCTGGGATGCAGTAAATAACTTATACTCATCAATTAAAAGGGATGTAAAAGTCTGCTTCTTTTAGTAGATTCAATTACATTGTGTTTTTGACTTTATACAACCAGTCTTTTTTAGCACTAATTCGTTACACATATCTTAATATGATACATTTGTGCTATCTGGGATGCTGGGAGTGGGGCCCACCATTTCAGTTCAAAGGAACTATGGAAGTTGAGGCCCCAGGGAATCAAATTACCAATGTAATAGTTTTCTAAGTATTTTATCACCAATTTTTATTTAAAAGATAGTCAATGTGAAAAACACACTCACCTGTCCAAACCCAAGGAATGGACTCAGAGACACAAAGAACAGCAGAAGAGAGACTGTTAATGACAGTCTTGCAAGATTGGATGGCTGGTAGGCCGGCACACCTGGGGCAGTTACAGCAAGTAATTTACTCTTAGCACACAAGTCCCTCCCCCAGTTCCTCACTGGTTGATTACTGTGGGATTACAGTCTTCCTGGAGGTCGCCTAAGTTTCATTATACCCTTTATAAGGTTATACCCCATCCCCCTCCCTGCTTAAGTTTCAATTTTCCAATAAGGAAACTTTCTTCCCTTTTATGGGCTGACCCCTCCGCTACGTCCTGTTTGCTTATCATGACTTTCTAGGTGCATAAACTGCAATTGTCGAGTCTGCAGGCTGGTTGCCAGTACTTAGATTTATCGTGCCTTGAAAATGGACCATTTAAAATGTTTTCTCACAGTTAACAGATTAACTAAGATAATGGAATTATGGCATTCCAGGACAGTAATGGAGCACAAAACAGTGATTGCTTTCATGACTAAAGATCTCTGCGAGAAAAGCAGTTCTATGTGATTCGTCCAGTTGTTGAGTTACAGGAACAGCTTTAAAGCAGGGGCAACTATTCTGGTTCCTTCTTTGTTTCTGTTAAGTGCTATCAGAGAGAACTATTATGATGTGGGAATTATTTCACAATATACTTTAATATGTATAAACTTCAAAATTCTCATAGATTGTATTTTTCTTTTGTGACCTGTGCTAGAGCGTGAAATGTAGAGAGCATGCCAGAACAGGAGGAATATTAGAATTCCTAAGCCTAGCCTTCCATGGTGGTATGGCTCGTTAGTTACCCAATTATGAGCTTCCATCAAGAATAAATGAAGCCAGGGCTGGTCATGGTGGCTCACACCTGTAATGCCAGCACTTTGGGAGGCTGAGGTGGGTGGATCTCCTGAGGTCAGGAGTTCAAGACCTTCCTAGTCAACATGGTGAAACCCCATCTCTACTAAAAATACAAAAATTAGCCAGGCATAGTGGTACATGCCTGTAGTCCCAGCTACTTGGGAGGCTGAGGCAGGAGAATCACTTGAACCTGGAGGTGGAGGTTGCAGTGAGCCAAGCTGGCACCACTGTACTCCAGCCTGGGCGAGAAAGTGAGACTCTGTCTCAAAAAAACAGAATAAATGAAGCGAATTTATTTACTGTCCCCTATCCAGTAGCCTGCTAAGTGCCAGGCATGCAGAGTGAGTCCTCAGTAAATGTTAGATGATTGAATAAATTGATGGAAACATGATTCATATCGTAGAAGCCTATGATTTCCTTTATGAACTCAAAATTGCAATAGAAGCCAGTGATAAAATAGTTACAGCATTCTTTTTTATCATACAAACCTTCTTAGGAATGCAAAAATTACTGTCAGGGTTTTCAGTTACCTTTTTCTAAACCAGTTTGTTTTTCATTCTTTTTTTTCTATCCTCTGCTCGTTCTCTCCTTGCCAGTTTAGGCAAACTGCTGCCTGCCTGTGTATTTTCAAGTACATGTTCTGATTTCAATTTTCAAGTGTTTGTCTGATTTGAAATATGTTTAAATTTCTCTTGTAATCAAATGGAATGTGTTTGGTAAGGATCTTCCAATTTGAATCTTGGAAATTAGAGATAAAACACGTTTTTCTCCCCATGAATCTAATTCTTCTGGTTGAATGGAAAAGCAACCTAAGTATTATTAACCGACCTCAGAATCTACTTCTATTGATAATTTAATAAAGGTTTTGCCTTTGTGTTAATATTTATTTTTCTTTTAGAAAGTAGGTTAATCACCAGGAAACACTGCTAAAGGAATCTGCTGTGAAAGTAAAATATGACAGCATGAGAAGTCGTAACATCAGTTCCATGTAATATAATCATTTTTTGGAAAGGAAATTAACATTGTTAAAAAGTTTAGACCATGACTTTTGGAACCATAATAGTAACCCGAACTGCTTTATAATTGTTAAAGCACTTTTACATACATATTATCCTTCTTCAAATGCTTAATAATTCATTAATTTAAACAGTACAGACATTATTATTTTACATTGACATGACTCTCAGAGAGATAGACATGTTTATTATAGCCCAGCAAGTTAAAGGGAAAGAATCAATTGCAGCCTTATTTATTCTGCGTTTTAACTGAGTGCTATTGCCACTGTAATGTGATGTCATATGCTTTTGTCATGGTACAATAAGGGGATTGTGCCCCAGCATGAAGCATATTTTAATTTTATATATGTTCAGTGAAAAGGTCTAAGGGTTTTGTATCTCTTCATAGGCTGTAGTCTCTATAACTATCTTTTTTGAGATGGAGTTGCACGGTTTGTTGCTCAGGCTGGAGTGCAGTGGCGCGATCTCAGCTCATTGCAACATCTGCCTCCCGGGTTCAAGCAATTCTCCTGTCTCAGACTCCCGAGTAGCTGGGATTACAGGCGTCTGCCAGTACGCCTGGCTAATTTTTTGCATTTTTAGTAGAGAACAGGGTTTTACCATGTTGGCCAGTCTGGTCTCAAACTCCTCACCTCAGGTGATCTGCCCGCTTTGGCCTCCCAAAGTGCTGGGATTACAGGCATGAGCCACCGTGCCCAACCCTCTGTGTCTATCTTAACAGATGATTGTCTTTCATTATGGAAGTATAAACAGAACCTGATTCATACATTTGATGCATGTAGGCATGGTTGGCCTTTGACCTGGACACAAAACATGCTTGGATAGATGGTGTAATAAGCTACAGAAGCTTCTGATCTACTCTGCCATTCATCTTTCTCCATGTTCATGTGAGGTAAAATCATGATACAGATGCAGGCTTTTGGAAACTACGTTTGTCATACTGAGTACCCCTCGGGGATAGAAGACCCTGACCCGTGCCTTCACACTGCCTCTCTTATCTGTTACTCTTCTCCTTCTGGAGGTGCCCTGCTCCGAAGACCTGGGCTTTCAAGGAATGTGGTTTAGGATTGACCAAAGAGCTGAAAGGGATTTTTCCAGTTCACCCATGCATAATTTGTGCTTCAAGGCTCGAAAAGCTCAGACTACCTCACGCCCCCACCCCTAACTTCATTCTCTCCTTTGTTTCTTCAGTTTCTTCTCAGCTGTTAGACGACTCCCCTTTGGGCGAGTTGCAGTGGCTTACAACTATAATCCCAACATTTTGTGAGGCCAAGAAGGTGGGCGAATTGCTTGAGGACATGAGTTCAAAATCAGCCTGGGCAACATAGTGAGACCCTTGTGTCTACAAAAAAATGAAAAATTATCTGGGATTGGTGTGCATGCCTGTAGTTAACAGCTGTTTTGGGAGGTTGAGGTGAGGGGATTGCTTGAGCCCAGGAGTTCAAAGCTGTCGTGAGCCATGGTTGTGCCACTGCACTCCATCCAGCCTGGGCAACAGAGTGAAACCCTGACTGGAAGAAAAAAAAGACTCCCCTATGAAGCGAAAGAAAAAAAAGACTCCCCTATGAAGCAAAAGAAAATTCTTCAGGCATTTAATCTTTTAAATGAAGTCAGAGTCCAAATTCAACTATATATTTTATAGACGCTTTTAATATGTTTTAGAACATTTTTGGTGGTACCAGTAGCACAGCAGTGGCAACATTTTTTATTTAAAATGGAAAAAAAAAGGTGGAGACAAACTAAATATAGAATAAGATAATAAAGTATGGTATAAGCTATTCAAAACATCTGAGTCTTACCCTGTCTCTACTAAAAATACAAAAATTAGCTGAGCGTATTGGCACCTGCCTGTAGTCCTAGCTACTCAGGAGGCTGAGATAGGAGAATTGCTTGAACCTGGGAGGTGGAGGCTGTAGTGAGCCAAGATTACACCACTGCACTCCAGCCTGGGTGACAGAATGAGACTCCCATCTTAAAAAAAAAAAAAGATATTTATGATAAAATGCTGAGTGTAAAAGGCCACATACAAAGTTGTATATATACCGTGATCCCAATTTTTTTTTTAAAAAAGTATACAAATAAAAAAACAATAATTTATTGTCAGATATTGTTTATAGTGCTTCATGTGTGTTAATGCTCATATCAGGCTTGTGAGGTAGGTACTATTGTTATCTCTATTTTACGTGTGAGGAAAGTGACGTATAGAAAAGTAACTTGCCCAAGGCTACATAGTAAGTGTTGGAATCGCTGACAAGAATGAAATGCACCAAAATGTTATTAGTGGCCATCTGGATGATGCTATTATGAGTCAGTTTAATTCTTTACATCTATAATAGAGAATGTGTCTCTACTGTTTATGTAATTGGAAATAATAGTTTAAAAAGAAATTATAGCATCTTTGAAATTTAGAAATATGAGAATAGAAATATGAGAATAATTTAGTAATATGAGAAAACTTGTAGGTTCCTTCCTATATTTAAAGTAGAAATTGTGCTTGACTAAGAAGGGGAAAAAAAGACGCCAATCCACTATTTTCTATTAATACAATCTCCCTAAATGATAACCTCTCAGTATCATGTTAACAATTTTCTGTTTCTTGATAAGGAAAGTAAGATATTCTTTAATTTCTGGTTAGCATAATAAAAACATAACTCAGGAAACTGTCAAACCAGGTTTTGTTTGTATACTTAAATACTTTATATCGCAGCAGAACATCTCCAGGAAATGTGTCCTCTTTGTAAAGCATATCCTCAAAGGCAAAAGTACTTGAAGAATTATGTGTTCTCGTTATGCTGTGTCTTACTCCAGTTGCTTAACTTTTCAGCCTCTTCTTGCTTTTATTTCTGCCATTCCTATGCCTTTAGAAGACCAGTCAGTCAGTCATCCCACCTTGGATTTGCTGAAAGTTGGTAGCATTCTGAGTTGTGTTTGTGATACTGCCTGGTGGGCCCTTAAGAGCTTTGTGAAAGCAGCCATTACAGACTAGACGCCCATGGCTTGAACATGGCTTGAAGTTTAGCCCAAACAGTGACAGCCTGCATGGTTTGTAATAACATTGAATCAGTTGGAGATACCATCCAAAATTCATAACTTCCTTTTTTTTTTTGTTAGAAAAAAAATTAGGCGGGTGCGGTGGCTCGTGCCTGTAATCTTAGCAGTTTGAGAGGCTGAGGCGGGTGGATCACCTGAGATGAGGAATTCAAGACCAGCCTGGGCAACATGGTGAAACCCTGTCTCTACTAAAAATAAGAAATCAGTCAGGTGTGGTGGCATACATCTGTAGTTCCAGCTATTCAGGAGGCTAAGGCAGGAGAATCACTTGAACTCAGGAGGCAGAGGTCACAGTGAACCAAGGTCGCAGTAAGGCAAGATCACACCACTGCACTCCAGCCTGGGCAACAAGAGTGAAACTCCGTCTAAAAAAAAAAAAAAAAATTTAGAGCACCTACCAGCACAGTAGTTGGAATCCCCATCACACATTTAGAGTCCTTTTCAGGCCCCTATCATCTTTTTTCGTTTTTTAGATCCCTGATATTATTTATTTGATCCTCTTGAGGCCTATTAGCCCACATTAAAGCTAGCTAGAAAGGGGAGTGGCTGGGTCAAGGACCCACCATTACTAAATGGCAGAGTGGAGCCCACCTGACATGGGAGCCTGTGTTCTTCCTCTTAGCACAGCTGTTTGGCTCCCGGGAGGGGAATGAAATTATTGCTCACGTCACGATCTTTTGTCTGAATCTTAGTCATGTTAGGTGTACGTGGCCTTTCAAGTTTCTTAGTCCCTTCTCATCCTTCTGAGGAGGGATATGCATATCTTCTTCATTTCTTTGGTTTTGAATAAATCAGCTTTTGAGACTGAGGCAGAATATTGTTGGTTTTGAAAGAGGTCCTGCGTTTGAGAATATCATAGTTTAAGAATGAGAGTATTAGTCATGAGATCCCAGTAGATTGTCAGATGCTGAGTGTACTTGGAGAGAGACTGCCATGTGATGGCTCCATGTGGTTAATGATGATTTTTGGGGAGTTTGTATTTGCTTTGGTAAGATGAATAACTTCAGTAGCTTTACAGAATATTACACCTGTCACCCCTTGAACTCTGTACAACTGTTTTTCTTTTCACAATACACCAAAATACGTTAAACTTTTAAATGTATGTAATGGAGGCTAGAGACACTTGTTTATTTGAGAAGATCAGGTAATAGGTGTGAAATGAATTGCAGTTTACAGATTGGCTGTTCTGGCTCCCAGTGAGCAGTGTCCTACTTAAAAACAGTGGACAATGAGGTGTGTATATTGGCTAGATTCCAGAGAGTTCTGGTTGTTCAGTTGCTACTGTTGTCTTGAGTACTCGGGTTTCTCTGCCTGGCTTCTCTCTGAATGTTGTTTCCTCATGAGAGAGTTTCTGTAGCCTTCATATAAAGACAGTTTGAGTGTATTACAGCTGGTACTCTGGAGTAAACAGAAAGCTGATATGTATTTTCAGAAAAGGGTTTATTGATAAAACGTCTGCACTTTTTGATGCTGAGGATCTGTTACATATATTTGAGAAAAGCTTTCAAGTTTTACTCTGTCTTTAGAAAATACTCTAAAAAGGTTCTTCAAATGCTTTTTCTCTCCAGAAAACTCACTGAGTGATTAAAAATGATCTTGATATGTTGTTTTTAACTAGGTTTAAATCTTAAAATGAAGGCAAACGTAATTACATTTTTGTTGTTTTTAATCTTTTTATTCTTTGCTTTTTTTGTGTGTTTTATTTTGTTCACTTGTTTAAATAGAAAATAAGGTGTATCATTTACAGGACAGTGGTCTGGTTCTTCAAAAGCTTTTATGAGTTAATACTGTGATATGAATACTAAAAACTTTAAGGAAGAGTAGTAAGTCCTAGTTTCTGGACAGGGATACTGAAGACTATCACTCATCCTTTGTGGCAGTGGGAAAAGTATACATATTTTTCATTCATCTTTCCTAAAACAGGCATTTTAGGCAGGTGATTGTCAGGAAGATGTCTTTACGAGAGGAAAGAGGCCTATGCTAGCATAATAGAACAAGTCTTTGGGGAAATCTGCCTTGTGAAGTTTCTTTTTTTCAAACCTATAAATAGGAGAACAAAGACAATTATTGCTCAGTTATCCTCAGAGCCATGTGAATTTGTGTTTTACATTTGTTTGAATTTTCATTACCCGCTTTCTCTTTTTTTTTCCTGAAATTTCATCTTGGAGAAAATGATTAGTGGATTCTACCCTTGTGACCTGAAAGAAATAGAGTTTGTAGTGGCTACTTTAAGTACTCATTCAGACATGAGGAGATTCTGGCTTCATAAATGTTAAATCTGTAAAAAGGAATTTCCGTGTATAATGTGTATGGAAAGTTTTTCCTCTATTTTCACATCACAACAAACATCAGCATAGATTTCTGTGGCCAAATTTGTTGGTTTTTTCCCCCAGAACTCAGGGAAACACTGACTTACATTTACCGGTTTATTGTAAAGGATATCACAAATGATAGAGATGAAGAAATGGTGTGGTGAGGTATGGAGGAGGGGTGTGGAGCTTTTCTGCCCTCCCTGGGCACCTCCCTCCGGGAACCTCCGCATGTTCAGCTGTCCTGAAGCCCACTGAGCCCTGTGCTCTTGAGCTTTCCTTCCTCTAGGGTATAGGATGGGACTCTCTGATGGGAGGATCTTAAGACCCAGTCAGAGAAGCAGGGGACCGTGAGAGTGGAAGGAGGGGCAGCAGAGAAGGTCTTAAGAAAGTCTTAAGACCTTCTTGTCGAGGCTGGACACACCCAATGTTATAACAAAAGACTGGAACAAGGGCTGTAGGAGTTAGGAGTTAGGAACCCGGGATGAAAACCAATATGTATCATAACACTGCACATAATAACCCAGTTATTTTTGGCCCGTGATATGTTGTTTTTTTCCTCTTTCCTGTTCTCCTGGCTTACAGACTCTCCATCAGGCTGTGGGGATGGGATAGGAACAAAGAACTATTTTCTTTCTAATAAGGGCCAGTGACTCCTAGGGGGTAGGGTGTGGAAACTTCAGAACCAGATTGGAAAATCAGATTGAAAGAATAGTAGGGCTTTTGCTTAAATAGAGCCAAAAGAGAAAACATTATTCTCACAAACCCATTTCCCCTGCAATTTGATTTTTATTATGGTAAAATACTTTAAAATTTGCTGTCTAAACCGTTTTTGAGTGTACAGTTCAGTGATATTAAATATATTCATAATGTTGTGCAGTCATTGCCACCATCCATCTCTGTAACTCTTTTAATCTTGTAAAACTGAAACTCTGCCGGGCGCGGTGGCTCATGCCTGTAATCCCAGCACTTTGGGAGGCTGAGGCAGGCAGATCACCTGAGGTCAGGAGTTGGAGACCAGCCTGACCAATATGGTGAAACCCTGTCTTAAAAAAAAAAAAAAACCGATAACTTTTCTGGGCACGGTGACTCATGCCTGTAATCCCAGCACGTTGGGAGGCCGAGGTGGGAGGAGGATTCAAGACCAACCTGGGCAACATGGTGAACTCCCATCTTTACAAAAAACTTAACATATAGCAGGACACACACTTGTAGTTCTGGCTACTCAGGAGGCTGAAGTGGAGGATTGCTTGAGCCCAGAAGATCGAGGCTGCGGTGAGCCAAGAATGTACTACTACTGCAGTCCAGCCTGGGTGACAGAATTGAGACCCTATCAAAAAACAAACAAAAATCCCCAAACTGAAACTCTATACTTATTAAACATTAACTCACCATCCCCCCCACCGCAGCTCTAAGAAACCACCATTTTATAATTAAATAGACGAAAGGCCTTATTCAGATATAGTCAGTAGTGACAAACATATGTTTGTGTATTACATGTAAGTATGAAGTAGAGAGATAAAGGAAATAAACAGACACATGGCAAGAGATAGTAGATTTGTAACTAGGAAGATAAAAAATAAAAGTTTTGAAGGAAGTTGTAAAGATAGACATATATCAAAGAATATGCTTCAGATATGCATGTACTGTCAGTCAATATTCATACCTCGGCAGTTTCCATTTTAAGAACTCAAATTCAGGAACAGCTTTTTTTTGTTTTTTTTTTTTTTTTGTTTAAGACAGTGTCTTGCTATGATGTTGCCCAGGCTGGAGTACAGTGGTACAGTCATGGCCCACTGCAGCATGCAGCTCCTGGGGTCAGTCAGACCTCCTTCCTCAGCCTCCTATGTAGCTGGGACTACAGGTGCCCGGCACCAAGCCTGGCTAATTTTTAAAATTTTTAGTAGAGATGGGGTTTCACTATGTTAGCTAGGTTGGTCTCAAACTCCTGATCTCAGGTGATCCACCTGTCTCTGCCTCCTAAAGTATGGGGATTATAGGCATGAGCCACCACACCCAGCCAGGAACTTCTTAAATAAGTTGTTCGGCTTTGGTTTTATCATCTGATTAGTATTACTCATTTAACTGTTTGCCAAAGCGTTCAGAAATTGTGATTAAAATTATTTATCAGTGTAGACCTCTGAAAGCATTTAACTGTTACCCCCAAAATTCATAAGTTGTTTAAATATCTGCCTGATGTCTTAAAAGCAGTAGAATTTGAAAATTCGTCGTTTCCTCAATTTTTTTCTTCCGTGAACTAAATGAAAAATGTTAAAAATTACAATAAAATCTAGACCATTTATTTAATTTGATAGAGAGCTACCCAGAAACTAGAAAATAGTTTTAAAAGGTTGCGTTATTTTGTTTTATGCATTAAGTGTTTTTGTCTATATATGATTATGATCAAGGTTTTTTAAAAAATGCCTTGGGAAAGTGTTGAATGCTGTATGTTAATTTGAGCCTAAAGGAATGTCTTTTATTTCTTGGTTGCAACATTTATATCTTAAAGTTTTTTTAAAAAAATCCGCTAAGAAATCTTGAATCTCTGCCTTTTTTTCTTTTTTTATAAGGTCACCAGGAGACTTTTGTTTGCTTTGAATAACGATAAGCATGAACAGGGATGACATCCTTGACACTTGATGAGAGATAGCATGAGACTAATCAAGGACTGGAAATTCTCCACTTCCAGTTGGGTGGCCTGGGGCTGTGGGATTGATTGCATCTGTGCTGGTGTGACCTGCTTGAGAACAAAGCAGTTCTCCACACTTGTTTGTAGGATGAGGGTGACAGTAACATTAGCCATTTATATCTCCAAGTCATGTGGCAGTGCTGGCCAAGCACTTGTAATATTTCTTATGAGAAAAAAAAAGTTCTATAATTTTTTTTCCTTTTTTTCCTTCCAAACCAATAAGTAGACCCCAATTACCTTATACATGCTTTTTTGATCACTTATGTGATCAAGTGAAAAAAGAAAATCCTCTTTTTAGTCTCACTGGCCAGATAGTGAAGTTTTAATTCTGTAATCTCTCCTTTAAGAAAAAAAATGCCAAGAAGTGTAATTTTTTTTTTCCCCCAGGCAGTGTCTTGCTCTCACTCAGGCTGGAGTGCAGTGATGAGATCTCAGCTCACTGCAGCCTCCATCTCCTGGGTTCAAGCGATTCTCATGCCTCAGCCTGTTGAGTAGCTGGCATTACAGGCACCCACCACCACACCCAGCTAATTTTTGTATTTTTAGTAGAGGTGGGGTCTCATTATGTTGGCCAGACTGGATTCAAACTACCGACCTCAAGTGATCTGCCTGCCTTGGCCTCCCAAAGTGCTGGAATTATAGGCATGAGTTACTGTGCCCAGCCCAAAGCAGTATCTTTATAAATTATTATTTTTTAACATCACTTGCTGTTATGGAGACACACACACAGTTAAAATTCTATACCGCTGCCTAGGGGAAACCACTTTTAAAAGTGTTTGTAATTGTAAATATTTTCTTATCATAGAAGACTTTCCATGAAGGTATGTATGTATCCCTAAAGCATTCTTTTTAATAGTGTACCATAATTTATTTAACTCTTTGACTATTGATATATATAGATACACTTGTGTTACTTCTAATTTTTTTTTTTTTGCTCCTATACTCAATACAGCAGTAAAATTCCTTATACATGTACTTTTTTTGCATTTCTGCTGGACATTGCAGTGGCATTGTAGAATAGAAAGTCCTTTAGGCTGGATGCGGTGGCTCATGCCTGTAATCCCAGCACTTTGAGAGGCTGAGGCAGGTGATCACATGAGGTCAGGAGTTCGAGACCAACCAGGCCAACGTGGCAAAACCCCATCTCTACTAGAAATAAAAAATCAGCTGGGTGTGGAGACGTGCGCCTGAAGTCCCAGCTACTCTGGAGGCTGAGGCAGGAGAATCACTTGAATCTGGGAGGTGGAGGTTGCAGTGAGCTGAGTGGTTACAGTGAGCACCACTGTACTCCAGCCTGGGCAATATTGAATCTCAAAAAAAAAAATCCTTTAAAATTTTGATATATGTGGCTCAGTTGCCTTCTTAAAAGCTTGTAGAAATAGATATTTCCCTCAACAGTATATGAAAACAGCCATTTTCCTGTGTCCTTATCAACATTAGATGTGTCAGTCCTTTCCTTTGCTTTGGCAGTCTGATGGTATCTCATTGCTTTAATTTGCATTGCTCTAATAAAAAAGGGGATTGCATTTTTTGGTCACACATTTATTGGTAATTTGCTTATCTTTTATAATTTCCCTTTCAACTTCTTTGTTTGGTTTTCTTTTGAGTTATTTTTCTTATTTTGGAGTCTATATATTTAACAATAGCTTTTTGGTACAGATACTAGAGAAATTGTCTCCTAGTCTATCATTTATATTTTGTTTGCATCATCTTTTGTGAAACAAGAATTTTGTATATTAGGTAGTCAGATTTGTCATCATTTTTTTTTTTTTTTTGAAATGTACTCTTCCCTCTGTCGCCCAAGCTAGAGCGCATGATCTCAGCTCAATGCAACTTGCGCCTCCCGGGTTCAAGCAATTCCCTGACCTCGGCCTCCCAAGTAGCTGGGACTACAGGTGCGTGCGTGCCACCATGCCCGGCAATTTTTTTGTATTTTTAGTGGAGACGGGGTTTCACCGTGTTAGCCAAGATGGTCTTGATCTTCTGACCTCGTGATCCACTCACCTTGGCCTCCCAAACTGCTGGGATTACGGGCATAAGCCACTGCCCCCAGTGCATTTTTTTTTTTCCCTTCATACCATTTGGATTTTTGTTTTATTTTAGAAAAGCCTTTTCCATTCCAAGATGATAAAAACCTTCTCCATTATTTCCTCTTAATTCTTTTTTAGCTTAAAACATGTTTAGCTGTTTGTTATTTATATACAAAGCGTAAGACTGTAACCTTTTATTCCCATGTGAATATCAAATTATCTCAGCATCATTTACTGACTAGTGTGTGGTTTTTTCCATTCATTTCAAATGCTTTTTAAAAAAAATTATATTCTTAATTTGCACATATATAGTTACATTTGTGTACTGCCTACCATTGTGTTGATTTATTTATTCCTATACAGTCATTATACTGTTTTGATATCTGGTAGGGAAAATCCTTCCTTAAATTTTTTTTTCCAAAACATTTTAACTAACTATAAGCATTTATTTGCTTCTGGAGAAAAACTTCTATTATTCATTAAGCCTTATCTTAATGCTTGTTTAGATGGCATTTCATACGTTTGGCTTTGTTTTTCTATGTGATTTCTTCATTCAGTAATCTGCTTTGTATTTTTTTTTCCTTTCATTTCAGAGTCCTGTGTATGGAAACTCACATGAGTCAGCTCAGTCTAGAAGGGTAGTAATTTCTCATAATATGGATAAAGCTCTGAAAGAAGGTAAGTATTAAATGAGAGTATATAATTACCATGTAAAGCAATTCATTATGTTCTAAAAGGAAAATAATAATCTCTAGTAAATTTGTCTACATGTAGCATTAGGAATTTTTTCTTCATGAGTTTGTATTTGACGACTAAATACATCCATGTTTTGGTTGCATGTAAGGGATTTACACGTTTGCTGAATAGGAATTTCCAGATTATGTGAAACTAGCCAGCCAGGTAGAGCTAGTTCCATCATATGAAGCACAAATCTGTTCTTTCTTTTCTCAAATGGGTTTTAGAATTTTTTTTTTTCTTCTAGCTATAGCTTCTAGCTAAAACATAGTATGTTGGGGATAAATGGACTCAGGCTCACTCATAGACAAAAACCAGTTAAACCCAACTAAGTGATAGCAGTCTTTCAGAGGAATGAACATAAAATGAAGCTTATATTGAAGCAGGCAGAAGCGGGGTGGTGGAAGGTAAAATATGGCTATGTCTGGAAGTGGGAATAAGTGTACTTTTAAATATTAAAATTTTAAAAGATAATGTATTTTTAAGATCGAATTAAGATTTAAGAAAGATTTTTAAAAATCAAATTTCTAAAAAAATTGGCATTTCAGTTAATTTTCAGAAAACAAGTCATAAGTTTTTCAGGTGAATACATGATGTTAGACATGAAGTTAGAACTGAATAAGTGACGTGTACATATATGTTATATTTGTCATAGTTCACAAAAGTCACCATATTAAAATCTGAAAATGAGAGTACTATATCAGTACAGAAGCAGTTTGAAATTGTGTGGATTCATAAAATTTTAGACATTTGAGGACTATAATTAAAATTTTAAAATATTTCTATTAGTAGTTAAAGTATAATGACTTATAAAACTTACTGGATTTAAAATTTGGCAGCTATTCATAATCTCATAATCATGATTTTAGAGTACAGGATTTTCTGGGTGTGGTCACTTATCCTAACATTTTGAGAGACCGAGGTGGGTGAATCGCTTGAGCCCAGGAGTCCAGCCTGGGCAACATGGTGAAACTCCATCTCTACAAAAAATACAAAAATTAACTAGGAATGGTGGCACATGCCTGTAGTCCTAGCTACTTAGGAGTCCCAGCTACTTGGGAGAATGAAGTGAGAGAATTGCTTGAACCGAAAAGACAGAGATTTGCAGTGAGTTTAGATTACACTGCTGCACTCCAGCGAGAGCAACACAATGAGACTGTCTCAAAAAAAATGCACAGGATTTAGTCTTAATTGCTTTTATTGAGGTAAAATTTACATAGTTTGAAATATACAAATCTTATAGAATTCAGAAATTTTCATAAATGCACATAACTGTATAACCACCTCAATCAAAATAGAGAACATTTCCATCATTCTAGAAAATCTGCCTCATGCTCCCCTTTGATCAACACCCACTCTTCATTGTATCACTTCATTTTGCCTCTTCCAAAACTTTATGGAAATGGAATCATACAGTGTGTATTCTTTTATGCCTGGCTTCTTTCACTCAACATAATATTTTTGAGATTAATCCTTATTGTGTATATCAGTTTATTCTTTGTTACTTCTGGGTGTTATCCCATTACACTGATACAGCTATCACAATATATCCTTTCTCCTGCTGGACATTTGGGTTATTTCTAAGTTTTGGAAAGTTAGCAAATACAGTTGCTATCAACAAATATTTCACGGGACATACGTTTTTATTTCTCGTAGATAAATATCCAGGAGTAGAATTGCTGAGTCATAGGATAGTTGCATGTTTAGCTTTATAATAAATTACCACAGTATTCCAAAATGATTGTATCTTTTTAGACTCTCACCAACAATTTATGACAAGTCCAGTTGTTTCATATCACCACCAACATTTGCTGTTGTTTTTTTCCTCTTTTAGCCATTCTGATGGGTGTGAGATAGTATCTATCTTATTGTGGCCTTGAATTATGTATCCCTGTTGACTATGATGTTAAACACCTTTTCATGTGTTACTGACAATTTTCAGATTTTTATTTGTGATATGTCTAGTCAAGTCTTTCTTTTTTAAACTTATAATTTATAGTTTTTAAAATATCTGGATTCATGTCTTTTGTTAGGTATAGATATAGTGAGTTTTTCTTCTAGTTTATGAATTGCCTTTTTTTTTTTTTTTTTCCCACCTGCCTTGGCCCCCGCAAAGTTCTGGGGTTACAGGCATGAGCCACCACGACTGGCCTCCTCTCTGTTCTTTAGATAGATAGAGTGATGATTATTTATCTTTCAAGTTCACCAACCTTTTTTTCTGTCTCATCTCCAATCTGTAGCTAAGTGCATCCAGTGAAATTTTTATTGCACACTTCGTACCTTTCATGTCTAGAATTTCCATTTGGTTATTTTTTTCTTGTTGTTTCTGCAGTTTTTGCTTCTCTGCTGAGATTCTCTTGTCTGTCAGTTATTATGACGTTTTTATTTTTAATTTCTTGAACATATTTTGTAGTAGCTGCTTTAAAGTTCTTATATGCTAATGCCAACATTCAGGCTATCTTGATGTTGGTTTTTGATAATTGCTTTTTCTTTTGACTAGATGTCACTTTTTGGGGGTTTCTTCTCATGTCTAGTTGTTTTTTATTGTATACTGGACAATGTAGATGCTGCTTTTTAGACATCCTAGTTCTGTTATCTTCCTCTGAAGAGTTTTTTAGTATGCAGTTTAATTAATGGCTGACCACCTTGAAGATGCTTGGTTTTATACATTTTCTTATTTTATTTTATTTTATTTTAAGAAAAAAGATGGGGTTTCACCATGATGGCCAGGCTAGTCTTGAACTCCTGACCTCAGGTGATCCACCCACCTCGGCCTCCCAAAGTGCTAGGATTACAGGCGTGAGCCACCATGCCTGGCCGGTTTTATACATTTTCTTAGGATAGGTGTGTTTGGATTTTGTCCTTAGTCTAAAGTGAATCCCTCAGTCCAGGGACATAGGCTTAACTTCTCTGGTTCATGGCTTTTTTACAATTGCAATGGAAAGCCCAACACCTCCAAGTAGGTGGAATTCCAGCTCTGAACTCTGTCTCCCTAGTGGACAGTAGTTGGAATATCTGCGGCGCTCTTTGAGTCTTCCAGCTGTAGCTTTCCACTGGTCTCCTCTAGTCTTACCCTCATACATGCGTAGTTCACCGTCAGCAATGAGTCTGAGAATCTGTACCCAGATTTTATAGCATTTATTTCTTGCCTTTTTTCAGCAGCCTGGGCAACTCTTAAATCTGTTTTCTGATGTATTAAACAAAAAATCTCTTCCAGTTTACTGCCTGTACCTCTAGGACTGCTGTTGCCTTTAGGGAACAACCTGTGTGTAAACATGGATCTTACCTAGTGCCATCCCTTTCTTTCAATAATAAATTTCCCTCTAATCGCTAAGTTTGGTTGCTCTCAGTACTTTTAGATACAGATGGTTCCTGATTTATGATAGTTCAGTTCATGATTTTTTTGATTTTTGTGGGGTGGAACGGGGTGTTTTTAGGTTGCAACAACATCATAAGTTGAGGAGCATCTGTAGTTTTCTAAAATATCTTTTTCCAGATTTCCAAATTATTTTCTATAGGAAGGTTAGTCTGATATTCTACCACCCCTGGAATTAGAACTCTCTCCTTAATGTTAAAAAAATTTTAATTGTGTTAAAATAGACAACATTTATCATTATAATCATTTTAAGTATATAGTTCAGTAATGTTTTGGGGGGGGGGGTGTGTGTGTGTGTGTGTGAGTAGGAGTCTTGCTCTGTTGCCCAGGCTGGTGTTCAGTGGGATGATCTCTGCTCACTGCAGCCTCTGCCTCCCAGAGGTTGAAGCGATTCTCCTGTCATCCTTCTGAGTAGCTGGTATTACAGACACATACCACCATGCCTGGCTAATTTTTTTATTTTTAGTAGAGATGGGGTTTCACCATGTTGGCCAGACTGGTTTTGAACTCCTGACCTCAAGTGATCCGCCTGCCTCAGCCTTCCGAAGTACTGGATTTACAGGTGTGAGCCACCGTGCCTGGCCTTGGTATAGTAATGTTAAGTGCATTCACATTATCTTACAACCAATCTCTAGAACTGTTTTCATTTTGGAAAACGGAAACTCTCTCCCCATTAAGTGACAACCCCTTTCTCTTACTCCAGCCGCTGGTAACCACCATTCTACTTCTTGTCCCTATGAATTTGACTGCTTTTTTATTATTATAATGATTTATTTAACAGTCTAGGAAGTTTGCAGCCATCAGCAGTTCTAGTGCAATTTCAGGTGCAGCTGGGAATTCGGGAATCTTGGTGCGCTGTTAGTTTAGCGAACCTTGGGTGTAAAATACATGCATACTTTGGATAGCACATGTGAAGGTATCTCTCTAAAATTGACCTCATTGGTTTCATTCTCAGCAAATTGACCTGGGCCACTCAGTGTGGCTTTTATCGTGCCTGATGTTAATGCATGTTCTCTTTTTACAATAAATTCATGGCCATGAAATGAGATCAGTTTGACATATATAGTATCAGGGCCTTCACAGCTACCATAGGTTTTCTCCTCTCCATCCATTTTGTTTTTATGAAATTCTACTTTGCTTCCTTAGGAACTTTAGTAGTTTCCTGGTGAGGCGAAGATGTGCAGAGTGTGTTGCTCACTTCCATCTGGAGGAAGTCTGAATTTGACTACTCTAAGTATCTTACCTAAGTGAAATCATACAGTATTTGTCTTTTTGTGTTCGGCTTATTTTACTTAATGTCCTCAAGTAGTTTCATCGATGTCGTAGCATGTGACGGGATTTCCTTCCTTTTTCAGGCTGAATGATATTCCATTGTGTGTGTGTGTGTGTGTGCACGTACACCACACTTTGTTATTCCATTCACTCATCAGTGGACACTTGGCTTACTTTCTACCTTTTGGCTATTACAAATGATGCTGCTATGAACTTGAGTGTCTCTTTAAATTTTGAAGACTTAAAAATTTCTCTGTACTTAGACATGACCTTTATTTTAGACCGGCTTGTTTCACAAGTACTTGTGGGGGAATAAAAAAGACAGGATAAGGGTTGAGGCTTAGTTGGCAAAAACAAACAAATAACACATTATTCTCAAACTAATTTCTATTCACTGGTTTCTTTTGAAAGGAAAATGTTTTCCAAAGCTTTTGGGTAAATGTTTTAGTTTATTATGCTTTGCCATCATTTTTTTTAAAAAACCATATTCTTAATGTTCAAAAAAATTTTTTTTAACCTGTCCTTTGCTTTAAAGTGGTTTTCAGGGAATAGCTGCTAAAGTTGAGTATTATATCATCAAACAAAAGAAGAGTTAGTAGCTGTATAAAGTTAGTTATTGAGAGTAAAATTCATGCATTTGGCAGTAGTTATTCAACAGCAACAACAACAAACAAGCAAAACTAGATTCACCTTCCAAGAAAAACTTGCTCAGTTAGTTTTATGGAGAATTAGAATCTAGAAATGTATATTGAGAAGGCTAAGAGGTTTTATCAGCATGTAGAAAATCTTTAGTGGTTATAATTTGCATCTCTGGAGTGTTTTAATTTACATTTCTAAACCTGGCACCAATATATTTCATTGGAATTCAGAATGTTATTAACTAGCAATAATAGATTTAATATTGATCAAATTGAGGGTCTGTACATTTGCAAAACATTAAACAAATAATACACTTGTTAAGACCGTTGTAATTTGAGTTCAATTATATGAAATGCTTATAAAATATTTATCTAAAAATTTCCTCCTTAGAAGCTAATTTAAACTAGAGAACATTATTGTACCATTTTATCTTTATATATCTGTTTAAATGCTTTGAGTATGTAATTTAAAAACATTTATTTAAAGAGTTAAGTCATACATAAGGCGTGTATGTGTGTGTCTGTGCATGTATCCATGTTCTACATGTTGGTATGTAGATATTTTTGCCACTAAATTTGTGCTTGTGTTGTAGTAATTTGAGCTCAATATAAGTTAGGATTTAAATCTTTACAGATTGAATTACAAAGAAGAAAGAAGCAATAGTCAAAAATGCAGAGCAAAATAATATACTCCAGCTTTCTGTGGAGCAAAAAGAAATAAGAAATGCTAAAGCTACAAATGCTGGAAGTTAAATGGCACCCTTGAGGAAAGTGATCAAAGCATATTACTGCCCTGTTTTGTTAGCCAGTTTAAAATATAAAACTGTATTTTAGGGGTTCAGATCTATTATGCATGAACTGTTCTTTTTGAAAAGTCAGAGCAGTTATCCTTCTGTACCACATAGCTTCAGAAGTTTATCCTAAAGCTACATTTACCAAAAACTGACAAGATAGAAGAAAAAAGACTTCTAAAAATCTTTCTGACTTACTGTTAAATCGCAGTAAATCTGTCGCCTCATTTACTGTAGCCTACCCTGAATTACCTGTAATGTGGACCAAATAATTTAATTGTATAATTATTGAGTACATGTTGTTTGTTCAGTGGTGTGTTGAATGTTAAACTGAAAGTTCTTGAATTGAAAATATAACTCTTCATGAGATTTTATCTTTTTCAAGGCATTGGGGATGCTGACCTCAGACTGTCTTATAAAAGACACTGTTTGCCACACAGAAAACTCCGAAAAACAGCAAAAACCCGGATGCCACACACACAAAAAACCCACTGTCTGAATATCTTAGAATTAAATACCATTACCCTCATTTTTTGCAATTAATACTACAGGTACATTTCAGACTTTTTTTTGAGACAGTCTCACTCTGTTGCCTAGACTGTGTAGCAGTACAAGCCACATACGAAACCTCCTGGATACGAGAGGAAGTGGCTTTTATTCGGCCGGGAGCATAGGCAGACTTGCGTCTCAAGAGCTCCCTGACAAAGAAAATCTTAGCCCTTTTAAAGGCTTACAGTTCTTGAAAGTACCTGTGAGAGGGTTGTAATAGATGAAGTAGGCGTGGAGTACCTGCCCAGGTAGGAGTTTGAGCAAGATTGAGTGAGAACAATGGAGGGTGTTTCTCCATATTATGCTGGTGATCTATAGATAGGAGTGCATGGGGTGGGATTTAATCTTTAACCTCCAGGCCTGGTAAGCCGAGCAAGCCAACCTTGCCATTGACCTCCTGCCTGCTATATCTCAACTTTTACTTCCTCCTCCTTTAAGACTAGAGACAGGAAAGAGGGGTCTCTTCTCTCAGCTGGAGTGCAGTGGTGTGATCTCAGCTCACTGCAACCTCCACCTCCCAGGTTCAAGCAATTCTTGTGCCTCAGCCTCCCAAGTAGCTTGGGATTACAGGCGTGAGCTACCATGTCTGGTTAACTTTTGTATTTTGGTAGAGACGGGGTTTCACGATGTTGGCCAGGCTGGTCTTGAACTCCTGACCTCAGATGTTCTGCCTGCCTTAGCCTCCCAAAGTGCTGGGATTACAGGTATGAGCCACCATGCCTACATGGTACATTGTGAAGTCAGTATATTTCACCTAGTTTTGATTGGCACTTAATGCTTCTCTGAATTTCATTTGTAAATATGCCGATAAGTAATTGTTATACAAAGGGTCATAACTTGAAAACAATCATGACAGCAGAAGATACTTCAGGGTCATTGTCCAAGTATAACAGAAGTTTTATGGAGAACAAAACTTTCATGTAGAAATTTTAACAGCTTTGGAACAGGTTCTAGATAAGGCAAGCCTTCTGTGGTAGTCTTTTTTCCAAGGCTCCCCATATGGCTGTTCCAGATGTCTGGCTGGCTGAGAATTAGGTGGCAACACAGAGGAAGCAAGGCTCTCATGACTTCTCCTACCCTTTAGAAAGCTCAACTCGTGTAGTTCATGCTCTTCTCCCAGTGACATGCAATATGTGTATTATTTTTGTTATTGGGTAGATAAGTAGCTCTATAATTACATAAACTAATAACCCCAAATCTTCCTAGATGACTTTCCATTGCCTTTTAAAACTTTACAAACCATAAAAGGCCATCTGTATGAACAGTGGAATTGTTGTTGTTTATCATTGTCATTAGACCAGTTTCTGGTTGAATGAGGACTGTCTCTTTGTTCTAAGAGACCCAGGCCATGGACATTTATGACCCCTGGGGCTCTACCTCTTGGGCAGGACCTGTATCTTTGAATTGTATCTCTGAATTTCTCAGGGGAAAAGGTAAGCGTAGAAAAACATGGCTCTCTTGGAACTCTGTTTCTTATACTGTTTACTTAGCTTGAGGCATTCCTTGTTCTGAAAATTTGTGGGTGGAGATTACCTAACATCCTGTTGTCTAGACTTACATGGGAGCCTTTTAACTAGTGTCCTCATCTCTAGTTTTTCTCTACTTTGTTACCCTAAATCCTGTTTTCAGGTAACCTAACTAAAACTAAAGTTCCAATCATTATTTCATTCTCTGTAGTTTGCGGTGCCCCCCTTTTTACCTACTCATTTCTTTGAGAGCAGTTCTAAAAATAGATAGTCTTGAATGATAATAGTATGTGAATTTGTGTTGGGTGTTATGCCTTTAGAAGAAAGCTTCTTTGGCAGTAAGGATAAGTGTTCCTTCCTTTATCATCATGATTGATTATACTGCTTCTATTTCTTTCTTTTTTTGCTTTAGTTGGTGTCTTGATCTTGAATGTTTATTTCTTAGTAAAAGCCATAAAATAATTTTATGGTTACAAATTTGTCTCCTTAAATTGACCGATAGGGTATTTTTTAAAGTATTTTGTTCATATGTATACTTGTGTAAATTAATTTACGTTGTTACATAGTGTATATTGAGAATCGTGGTTTTGTTTTCTTCTTTTATTTATTTATTTATTTTTTTGAGATGGAGTTTCACTCTGCTGTCCAGGCTGGAGTACAGTTGCGCAATCTCAGCTCACTGCAACCTCTGACTCCTGGGTTCAAGTGATTTTTTTACGTAAACCTCCATAGTAGCTGGAATTACAGGTGCCTACTACCACACATGGCTAATTTTTGTATTTTTAGTAGAAACAAGGTTTCATCACGTTGGCCAGGCTGGTCTGGTTTGGCCCACCTCGGCCTCCCAAAGTGCTGCCATTTCAGATGTGAGCCACTGCACCCAGCCTGTATTTTGTATATTTAAGTTATATACATATTTATGATACTTAGCCTGAAGAGAGGTGTCGTTGAACTATTAATAAGCGATATGGCCGGGCATAGTGGCTCATGACTGTAACCCAGCACTTTGGAAGGCGGAGACAGGCAGATCACAAGGTCTGGAGTTGGAGACCAACCTGGCCAATATGGTGAAACCCATCTTTACTAAAAATACAAAAATTAGCCAGGCATGGTGGTGCACCCCTGTAGTCTCAGCTATTTGGGAGGCACAGGCAGGAGAATCGCTTGAACCTGGGAGACGGAAGTTGCAGTGAGCCGAGATCGCACCACTGCACTCCAGCCTGGGCAACAAGAGCAAGACTCGTCTCCCAACAAACAAAAAACAACAAGAAAAAATACATACCCTGTGGCTAACACATATCCTATTATTGAGTACAACCTTTTGCCAGTATTTATTTGATCAGTTCCTGACCAAAATACATTATCAGAGGAATATTTTAGAGCTGTGTTAATTAGCATATCCGATATGATTAACAAATGTAATAGGATATTATACAGGTTATATGCCTTTCACAGTAAGCCTTTGGGACGCCGAACAGTATCTTATTTTGAAGATACTGAGTCTTTTATAACTGTTCTTAATTTCCTGTTATGATTTAAAATTAAATTTTAATCAAAAGGAAAAATGCTTCTATTTTCCAAATGTTTGGGGCTGCAGATTTGTTTGCTACTAGTTAAAAATTCTGTGGCATAGAAACTTTCAGTTTAATTAAGGAGCCAAATAGAAAGAATTGCAAATGAAGAAAACCGCATCATTTTGTTGGCAAGCTAGCTCTCATCATGCCCTTATTATTGGCATGATGTTCAGAAGAAGGATATAAAGGGCTTGTAGACAAAAGCCTTTGGAAGCTATTTATTCTAACCAACCATCTCAGGAAGTAAGTTTGTTTTTTTTTTTTTGAGACAGATTTTCACTCTTGTTGCCCAGGCTAGAGTACAATGATGTGATCTTGGCTAACTGTAACTTCTGCCCCGCCCCCTGGTTTTAGACAGTTCTTTTGCCTCAGCCTCCCAAGTAGCTGGGATTACAGGCATGCACCACCACACCTGACTAATTTTGTATTTTTAGTAGAGATGGGGTTTCTCCATGTTGCTCAGGCTGGTCTCGAACTCCCAACCTCATGTGATTTGCCTGCCTTAGCCTCCCAAAGTACTGGGATTATAGACATGAGCCACTGTGCCCATCTTTTTTTTTTTTTTAAGGTGGGTTCTTGCTCTGTCGCCAGGCTGGAGTACAGTGGCACAATGTTGGCTCACTGCAACCTCTGCCTCCAAGGTTCAAGCAATTCTCCTGTCTCAGCCTCCAGAATAGCTGGGACTGTAGGCGTCCATCACCATCTTCTAATTTTTTTTTTTTTTTTAAAAGAGAGAAAAGGAGAAAGAAAGAAACAGCAAAAGAAAGAAAAAAAAGAAAAAGAAAGGAAGAGATTTTAGAAAAAGAGAGAAAAGGAGAAAGAAAGAAACAGCAAAAGAAAGAAAAAAAATGAAAGAAAGAAAGAGGAAGAGATTTTAGAAAAAGAGAAAAGGAGAAAGAAACAGCAAAAGAAAGAATAAAAAAAGAATGAAAGAGAGAAAGAAAGAGGAAGAGAAAGAGGGAGAGAGAATGGGATTCTTGTTTTATTGCCCAGGCTAAAATACAGTCTAAAAATGGGTATTAAAAACCTCTTTTATGCCAATAATTGTGTTT